>APFE031023161.1:0-16163 GCA_000404065.3 Pinus taeda | reverse complement strand
GAAATCCCTGTGCGCAAGTCAAGCAACGTCCCTCCGCACAGCAGTAGTGTAAGGACGAGAAAGATGAGGCAAGAAGTTGCCCAAAAAATTGAGGAAGACAAGATTTTCACTACATATACAAGAAGATCAAGGAGAATACAAAAGACCCAAACACAAGAAGATCAACCAAAGTCAAATGCACATGCACTGATGGACATTGAGAGCAGTGCTCATTCACAGCCTGGACCAGAAGCCGAAATGGAAGTTGAAAGTAACAAAAGGCAAGGGAAAGAGTCACCACCTGCAAACAAGAAACAAAGGAGGTTAGAACAACAAATTGAAAAGCTAAAAGAAGAATTGATGGAGGCCAACATGCTAGAGAAGGTCATCAAGAAGGAGAATGAAATGTTGAGAGCTCGGAGTAAGAAGACTCAGCAGAAAAATGAGAAGCTAAAGGATCAAATCAAAGAACTCAAGGCCGAACAAACCGACATTTGCAAGTGGGCAACTAAATGGTATACTCAAAAGAAAGCTCTCAAAGAGAAATACAAGAATTTGAAACATGAGCTCCACATTCAGAAGGATGCCCAAGCTCAAAAGAATATAGATGCATTGTTACAAGCAGCATAGGCACAACCAGGAACAGAGTATAAAGGAATCACATCAGGATTAGCATGAGGACATGCTAAATTATTGAGCTTGGGGGAGATGTTGGTACCATTTCATTGCTATCATTTTCTTCTAGAAATCCATCATTTGTCTATATTTTTCTCTCATAAACCCCTCATATCCATCGAAATTGGTTAATTAATAGCATTATAGTTTTTAATTTACATTCAATTTAATTTGTGAATTTTTATGTTAAAAATTAGGAATTTTCAACAAAAATTACAGGATGTCATGACTTCCTATAAATGGTTTACGATGTGACACGTGGCATGGCAGGCAAGTCAAAACAATGGATAGGAACGTGATCTGGAATGTACATGCATGGTGAAAAATCGATTCAACAGCAAATCAGAAGCTCATGGATATGCGGTCAATGCTGGTCAAACCCAGCCTTTTTGGTTATAAAGGCAGCAAAAAGCCATAGTTTCCCAAACTGATTTCGTTTTGCTTTTGGAAATCGGTTTAGATTAGAAAGGACAAAAATCACTCTTTTGTAAAAGCAAAAACATCTGCATAATGTATGTACATTCGATTTATATAGGAGACAAGCAGATAAAGACTGCGTATTGTATTGTTTCCAGAATGATTATTATCTCTGTGTATTGTTCCAAAACATTACTCTTGCATGTGATTTCAATCTTCAGAACTTAATTACAGTCACCGTTTTACTCCAACAGTGCTTATGCGTTAACATTCTCATCGCTTGAAGTTTCTTAAGTGTTCCATTGAAGCATGGATGAGCCCTACGTGGAGATTGGTATACTGTTAATTTGAATAGTGTGCATAGTGTTTACTGTTATTTCCTTGTATATGAGTTTATCGATTTGATTAGAAACTCTTGCAAATGATATTCATGGTGATAGCTTGAAGATTTGATTGCTATATCATTGAACAATATCTTGTAAAAGATTTGATCGATCATTAGATTTCAAAGCATCTATGTGGACTCTGTTTTCATGCATTTAAAATTTCAGTGTGCTTTTGATTTTCATGAATTCTTAGTGTGTTAGCTGGAAAGAGCTTTTGTGTATAATATCCCTGTAAGAGGATTGAAAACTCAGTCTAGCAATACACTGTATCTTTAGGACAGTTAGATAAATTAGGTGATCTGAGTGTTAAGGTGAGAGGAAACATATTTAAACCTCCTGTAAAGGAGTGTTGTAGCCTGTCATAGTAGACACTTAGTTAGGGATCCTTTTATGTCTATAGACTTTAGACACGTGCCTCTAAGTTTACCTACCTTGGTTAATATTAAATCTATTCTAATCTAGCACCCTAGATTGGCCACTACACACATCTTGGTAGGTAATATAATGAGTAAGTGCAGGGGCAATGTGGTGCCTACAACTATAGTATCTTTGGTTGCACAGTGCAGTGCAAGGGTCCAATTTAACTGGGTTGCCTATCTTTGCAAGGAATTTTTGACATATTGCAGAGAAGCACATGAAGAGGGGAAGACCTTCCATTACGTTGCGCTGATAATACTCATCACCCTAATAGGTGGAAAGAACCAGAAGACTTGCAATTTCCATATGTTGAGGTGGATGTTTATGAAGTAGCGAGGTATTCTTCCCTCTAGTTTACTAAAGAGCTGACTCGTGCAACAAAGAATATGATTTTCTTTGTGGTGATGGCAATGGATATACACATGGTGGTGAGTCAGCGTCAAAGGCTATCACCTAGTTTATATAAGCAGTATTGTAACATTGCAAACTTCAAAGTGGACTTCCACAAAGCCTATGTCAAGGCAATGAAGGACTCAACTAGTACATAGCACCCATTGCCATACTTAGTATTTGAAGATGATTTTCTCGTCGTAGTACAAAAATGGCTAGAAGAATGGATGACTCCACCCGGTGGGGTAGTTGGAACAAAGAAGAGTACACCCCAGGATGAAGGTACAAGTGGAAATGATGTAGAGATAGAAACAAAGGAAATAGAGAAGAAGCATGCGGAACCCCTCAATGATGCAGGAGTATCAGAGGAGTTACCTTTTATTGTCAAAACGAGAGACACAACAACTGCGACAGGCAAGAGGAAAAAGCAGAAAGAGGATAAGTCCTAGGGTGCATAAGTGCTTGTCCTTAATGATGGGGACATCAACGAGATCAGAGAGAAGGTCCAAGAGATCACATTGGAGACCTGGGATAGAAATGATAATCAATATAGAATGAGATTGGATAAGGTACAATAGGGTATTACAGAGCTGAAGGCATTGCCACAAGTAGCAAAACAACCAGAACAAATAACTTGGCCATTGCAGGTAGAGCAAAGGATAGAAACAGAATTCGACGTTAGAATTTTGTAGATACCAGCTGGGGCACTTCATTGATACTCACCGAAGGACAAAGAATGAGCCAAAGCATGGAAGACTACACGAATTCCATCAAATTTTAACAACCGAGCTGTAGGAGCAAGAATAGTGAACCTCAACGACGACTATGAAGATGTAAAAGGAGAAAGATGCAATGAAGAAGGAGCTGTAGTAGGTGTCTAAGAAAATAGACGAAGTATATCAACGACAAGAACAGTTGGAAAAATCCATCGAAGATAATTGCAACAAAGTCTCAGATGCGAAGGTCGGTGAGGTGGAACCACCAACATAGAAGGTCACGAAGCTTGCCCTCGCGATCAAGGAATCGAAGAATACACTGGCGAAGATAAAATTTGAGTATGGAGTACAAATATTAGAGCTACAAATAAGGTTGCAGCCAACCACACCACCAAAAGTGCGGGAGCAGAGGTAGAAAGACTTAAAGGCAACATTGAAAGACATCTTCGACACAGTGGTGGACTGTGGGAAATATTTGCATGAAACGATGTAGATTTGGATCTCATTGCAGAAGGATTAAAATATCAAAAATATCAAGGAAGAATTACAGGTGAAGAAGAAGCAACGTGACGAGATCTTGGCAACTATAAATACCCTACCAGTCTTACAAAAACTTGCCAGCATTATTGAAGGGAAGAACCTCCAAAAGCAGATAAATGGTATTTAGAAGAAGGAGAAAATTTTACAAGCGAGGAATCAATCGTGGCAGGTTTACGCTCTCAAAATATCTCAGGCGGTGGACGAAAGGCTCAAAGATCTAAAGAAAAGGGAGGTAGAAATACTACAGAAGGCTGCTGGCCTAACCATAAAGGCATTGCTAGAGGAGGTGTGCAAACAAGAGAAACAAATGGCATAGACAATCTACTAGTATAATGCACTCTACAATGGAATTGTAGTGAAAATCAAAGGAACCACATCTGAGTAACTTAGGACGAGTCATGGGTGAGTGTTGGAGGCTGTTGGGCACAACCCAACTTGGTCCAAGTTTTGGTCAAAGACTCCACATTTTGAGGAGTGGAGCGCGTGGAGAAAGCAAAGTTCTATTCATCACACATTGTTTAGGGGCTTTGGGGTGGGTCAAAAGTCCCTTATTTTGTAATGGGTTTCAAATATTAGTCCATTGTTTTGTCGGTCCATGATATGTGGATCATGGTCATGTAGTGAGGAAGTATATATAAAGAAGATGTAATACTTTGTTGAATATGAATAATGGGATGAGAAGATCATAAGAGAATTGAGTCTATATATCTGTAAGTTTGTATTTTTTGGCAAGCTTCGCAACTGAGTGCGCAGAGGCCTAAAAGAGTTTGTAGCGGAGTGCACAGACCACCTAAAACTGGGTTTGCAAGTGATCCAGGTGAATGTTAGTGGCCACCAACCTATCCCACTTGGACCTCCACATCTGTCTCTTTCATTTTTTCAGTTTCCGTAATTGTAGCACAATTTACTACGTTTAGCAGTTTTTAAGGTCTTGAACTTCCCAAGCTGTTTTGAGGCCCTAAACGACGTTTTTTGGAAAATTTGGGAGCAACATGGGTCCATGGACCGATGTTTCTCTTCCCAAGGTTGTAGTGCTGGGATAGCTCTTTCTAACGAGCTATTGTACGTGTCAAACGAAGATCGGGTGCCAAAGTACGACCACGGGAAGTTGATGTACCAACTTACCCAAAACGGGGTCCACAGTTTTGCGTTTCATCTTCTAGGGTTAAGTTTTTGGATGTTAAGGGTTTTCCATTGTTTCTCAACAATAAATAGGCCTTTAAGCCTCAGTGTAACACAATTCATAGGCATGTAGCCACCACATCTCTTCTCAGAGATAAGCTACCATTGCCCTAGCTGGTTTATTTCCATTTATGTTTGTAAGCATATTTCAGTATTTTACATTAATGAAATGAAGTATTATTTCCACTGCTATATGTATTTATGATTATTTCTGTAATTTGTTGAGTTCCTGTTTAAATCCGGATCATTGGTATTAGAGCAGTTTGCTTTTTCTTTATTTTTCTTTGCATGTCCCCAAGGAGGTCGACATATAAGGAGTTAGGGCTTGAAATGGTCAAACCTTTGTAAGACCAGCCTCGCAAATATCGATGCCCTCCCATAGCGGATGAAAAGAAAGGCGAGGGGACAGGAGATCCTATCAAAATTTTGCTCGAAGAAGCCCTTGAGCGACAAAGGAACACGATGATAGACACCTTTTCCCAGATCCTTCAGCAGCTACCCAGAGGCGACACATCGACTTCCAACAACTACTCTGGAAATGCCACACCGTTTAAGGTACAAGTTAATTTTTAAATCCCCCATATTCAAGGGACAAATAGATGCAGATGTTGTATATAAATGGTTAAATGTGCTAAAAGGGTATTTTTCTGTTCATGATTTTTCCAGTTGGGAAAAGACTATTTTCGCCCTTCTCAAAGCAACCCGCCATGTCAAGGACTTGTGGGAAACCTACTGCGAGTAGAAGGATGAAAGTACAGACTCACTATTTTCAGCTGTACCTAATTGGAATTCATTCTGTGATGCTATCAAGGAGTAGTACTACCCTGTCAAAAGCTATGAGGACGAATACATAAAGTGGACCACGCTGCAACAGGGAAGGGACCAAGATGTGCCAGAATTCACAAACATTTTTTACACCCTTCGCACACAGTTGGGTATCAAGGATTCTGAGCTGCATTTGGTACTCAAATACCGTGGCTACCTACATAGATACATTCAGGAAGAGATGGATTTCTTGAACATCTCCTCGCTCGGCATGGCGTACCGATACGCTATAAAAATCGAGCAAAAGTCCAAACAAAGGAAGCGAGACTTTGGATCTACGAATTCGAAGTGAGGGAACGGCTTCCCCAAATTGCAGAATCAAGGACAAAGCCAAGACGGGGCAACCCAAGACAACCTGTTGAAGCCACAAGAAAAGAACAACACCACGAAGTCAAAGAAGGACACAAGAAAGTGGTGTGAGTTCCACAAGAGCCCCACTCACAACAAAAGTGAGTGTCAGACTAAGCAGTCACTGGTGGTTGAGTTGAAGGCTTCAGAAGCAGATGCATGTTCCAACCCTAAGTCAGAACCCGACAAGGGGAATGGAAAAGGGAAGCAGATCATCGATACGAAGTCCAATGCCACTATTGCCACTGCCAAGATCCAGAAGAATGATCCCGAAGATCCAGAGGAGGGGGAGCGTCTTTTCCACTCACAGATGTGGGTGAAGGGTTCACCGCTTCAATTCATTGTTGACTGTGGGAGCCAAAAGAACCTCATTTCACTAGAGTTCGTAAAGCAATTGGGCCTACCGACTACACCACACCTGTATCCATACAGTTTCGGGTGGCTTCACCAAGGATGAGACCTTCGAGTTCGCCAACAGTGTTGCCTTCCCTACAGCATCAAGCCCTTTACAGATGAGGTATTGTGTGATGTTACACCTCTGGATGTTTGTGATGTATTATTAGGCCAACCATACTTGTGGAGGCGACATGCTGTGTATGAGTCAAGGCCTCGCGTTGTTATTATTTCTTTGCGTAATTCATTATACAGGATACCATAGGTAGCCCCACTTGCCTCCACCTCTTTGATCGTTGCTAAGAAAGGAAACAAGCTCATCTCACAGACTAGGAAATTTATTTTATGTCTAGTTCGCTCCCAAAGTAAGGGGAAGATCGTTGCCACATCCATGATCCAAACAGAGTGTTCCTCCACGCAGCAGCAACAACAACAGAGGGATACGGTCATGACAGAACACGGGAACAACCTCTCCTCACCCACAGGGGTGCTACACAAGTTTCGGGTGGGCAACAAAGTCTAGTTGCATTTGTAGAAAGAATGCCTTACAAGAGCCCATCAGAAGCTTCGACCACTCCGACATGGTATTTACACCAGTACCAAGGCCGCGGGGAATAATGATTTGGAGCACATAATTCCTCCATTCCTTTGCCTACACCAAGTGTTCAATGTGCACCACCCTCAACCATGCTTCCCACCATTATTGGTCACATCCAATATTGTAGAACAACTCACCAGGGACCAAGTTCAGTAGATGGAGGAACTCAACACAGTGGGGAGCATTTCTTCCTAAGGGGGGAGGAATGATCTAGGTGGATGTTGGTGGCCATCCACCTATCCCACTTGGACCCCCACAACTGTTTCTTTTAGTTTTTCAGTTTCCGTAATTGTAGCACAATTTACTATTTTCTAGCAGTTTTTTGGGCCCTGAACTTTCGGAGCTGCTTTGAGGCCCTAAACGACGTTTTCTGGGAAATCTGGGAGCAACATCGGTCCATAGACATGTAGCCACCACATCTCTTCTCAGAGATAAGCTACCATCGCCTTAACTAGTTTATTTCCAATTCCGTTTGTGAGCATATTTCAGTATTTTACATTAATGAAATGAAGTATTATTTTCACTGCATATCTGTATTTATGGTTATTTCTGTAATTTGTTTCATTCTTGTTTAAATCTAGATCACTGGTATCAGATTGGTCTTCTTTTTCTCTGTTTTTCTTTGCATGTCCCCAACAAGGTCGGGATATAAGGAGTTAGGGCTTGAACTGGTCGAACCTTTGCAAGACCTACCTCGCAGATCTCGACGGCCTCGCATGGCGGATGAAAAGAAAGACGAGGGGGCAAGAGATCCAATCAAAATCTTGCTCGAAGAAGCCCTCGAGCGACAAAGGAACGCGATGATGCACAACTTTGCTCAGATCCTTCAGCGGCTACCCAGAGGTGATGCATCGACTTTCAACAGCTACTCTGGAAATGCCACACCGTTTAAGGTATGAGTTAATTTTGAAATCCCCATATTTGAGGGATAGATAGCCACATATGCCGTAGATAAATGGTTAAATCTGCTAGAAGGGTATTTTTCTTTTCATGATTTTTCCAATCGGGAAAATATTATTTTCACTCTTCTCAAAGCAGCCCCCCACGTCATGGACTGGTGGGAAACCTACTGTGAGCAAAAGGATGAAAGTACAGGCTCACTATTTAAAGCTGCACCTACTTAGAATTCATTCCGGGATGCCATCAAGGAGAAGCACTACCCTGTCAAAGGCTATCAGGACAAATACATAAAGTGGACCACGCTGCGATAGGGAAGGGACCAAGATGTGCCAGAATTCACAAACATTTTTCATACCCTTCGCACACATTTGGATATCAAGGATTCTGAGTTACATTTGGTACTCAAATACTGTAGCTGCCTACATAGATACATTCAGGAAGAGATGGAGTTCCTGAACATCTCCTCGCTTGGAATGACATACCAATACGTTGTCAAAATCGAGCAGAAGTTCAAACAAAAGAAGCGAGACTTTGGATTTTCGATTTCGAAGCAAGGGAAAGGCTTCCCCAAATCACAGAACCAAGGACAAAGCCAAGACGGGGCAACCCAAGACAACCTGTCAAAGCCAAAAGAAAAGAACAACACCACAAAGTCGAAGAAGGACATAGGAAAGTGGTGTGAGTTCCACAAGAGCCCCCACTCACAACACAAGTGAGTGTCGGACCGGCAGTCACTAGTGGCCGAATTAATTTTTTATATACTTATTAATTAAATTTGAATAAGAATGTTGTAAATATAATAGTTATGAATATGAATTTTAATTTTATTTTCTAGGGAAAAAATTAAATTAATTAAATTTTTACATATTTATTAATTGTATTTTCTGATTGCGAATATGAATCATTATTACTTAAATCTTTCTTTTGTTAGTTTGTAAGTGGTTTGAGTATATGAATCATTATTACTTAAATCTTTCTTTTGTTAGTTTGTAAGTGGTTTGAGTAGCACCCAACCTCTGCACATCAGCGCTTAACATGACTGGATTTTTGCCCACGGCCTAAGTTGTGACCTTCACACCATTACTTTAATTTCTTTTAATGTGATATGCATATTATGGTTTTGTTTAGCAAAAAATATCTATAATTTTATATCAATGCTTGCAAAATGATTTTAATTGAGCCAACATTATGTTTAATTATTATCATTATTTTTTGTTCTGATTTTTCCTTTTGAAAACACTACACCAATCTCTCATATTAAACTAATATCTAAATGTTTAGGCTCAATCCCTCCTATATCATCTGGTAATAAATTATAAAGAATTAATATTTAAATGTTTACGCGCAATCTCTCCTATCTCCTCCATTTGAAATTATACCTTGTCCTTAAAATTTAAATTTGTTCTATTTTCTATAAATTATAAAGGTAAAAGCGTAATTAAATATAAAAAATAAAGTGTTATTTTTTACTTTTCCCTTTTAGAAGGGACGCTAAACTACACCTACATGATAACAAACACACCAACATATGCAAGACTACAGGGTGGGGGACCTCCTTTTAACGGAGCTCACTCAATGGTTTACGCTCACCCCGGTGGGGGACCTCGTTTTAATAGAGCTCACTCAATGGTTTATGGTCCAAATGCTATATAGTCACAGGTTGGCAAATAGTTGCACATGCTTCATGTGGAACAACTAGGAAATAGTTGTTGATGTAAATGTTTTGTGTTGTGTTGGGATTATGTTGATTTCATGGGTGGGGGACCTCGTTTTAGTAGAGCTCACTCAATGGTTTATGGTCCAAATGCTCTATCATCATAGGTAGGCAAATAGTTGCATATGCTTCATTGGGAACAACTAGGAAATAATTGTTAATGTAAATGTTTTGTGTTGTGTTAGGATTAGTGTTGATTTCATGGTTTCTGCATACGACTTGTGATTTCCTCTCCCTATATCTGGGAGATGCTTTGAATTTTATCTTTTTATATAATTGGTGGGTTTTGTTTCTTACTTAATTGGTGTAATTAAGTGGAATTCTTTTTTAGAAAGTTGTGAGATTATTTATAGATTTATCATTTTAGTTTTACAAGTCAATTTTTTGATAAAATATTAGAGTTTTAAAGTTCTATAGTGCGTAAATAAGATAGTTGGCAAAGATTCAAAATTATTTTGTAAATGAGCCAGAAATCAAAATTATTTTGGAGTTGAAGGCAAAATTATACGATTAAATTACTTTTTAATAATATAAATAACCATAAATTTCAATTATAAAATGCAACTAACATAATTATTTACTCACGACTTTTTATTAAACAAAAACAATTATCTAGAAAATAGAATTGAAGTCTATTTTACATTCTACAATTTCTTTCTACGAACAAATTTTATTATTTTCCTTGATAATCATATGAGTGTTGAATGCAAAAGTTACACATAAATTTTATACAATATGTTAAGTTGTTGATGTGGTGTCGTAAGTTTTTGATATAGTATAGTCTTAGCATTTTAGTAAATAATATAATTTACTAACTTGTTTTAAGAGAAAATATTTGAAATATATTAAAATAAAATACAAAATCTATATTGTATGAATAAAATAAATACAGTTGTCATTGAGCTGCTACTTATATATTTAATTTATAATTCGTCACTTAATTTATTGGTCAGGTAAATATATGTTTTGTTAAAAATATATTGGTCGAGGAAGCAATGGGCTTGAAACTAGAATTTATTCATACAATTAAACACATGATATCATTGTTTCACATGATATCATTGTTTGATCCAGAAGCTACACATAAATCCAACATAATATATTATATTTCTATTAAAATATCCTAATTTTCTGATTTACTATGTTTTTAATAAACTCAAACATCATATGCAAGTGAGAATAAATGCTCAATTATCAATTTCTCTAAACACTAAAAAGATATTTAAATTACTACTTATATATTTAATCTATTTTTCAATACCAAATTTCTCTATGAAGTGTAAATATATATTTGGTTAATGATACAACGGTCAAAGAAGCAATAAAATTGACATGATATATTATGCTTCCAAAGTTTTATTGACAATATGTGTATCCAAGTGAGTATAAATCTCGCCCAATTATCAATTTCTCTAAACACTAAAAAAAATATTTCAACTATTACTTATATATTTAATCTATATTTCAATACCAAATTTATATGTGAAGTGTAAATATATATTTGGTTGATAATACAATGGTGAGAGAAGCAATAAAATTGAAACCAACCTCACATACCAAAAGAAACATCCCCAAAATAAGCAACCTGGTTAGATACTAAAACTACATGTAAACCCCACATGCTATATTATGCTTCCAACATCCAAAAGGCTCTGAAATTTTAGTTTCAACTATTTTGGTATTATTAAATAAGTAAATCTTTTCCCATCAAATTAATAAGGTAGATTTTTAATTAGTTGTATTTATTTTAGTCTCAACCGTTAAAAATAGTATTAATGAATATTTAAATTTCTGTCCATGAAATTAATAAGGTATATTTTTAATTAGCCTGCGCGAAATCAGAATTTTCCTAACACATTATTAATTCTATTTTGGAATGTGAATCACCGATTAATTAAAAATAATAATAATAATAATATGGCCCTATGATAATATTAAAAAGAATAAATGAAGCATAAATATACAAGAGAATATTTCTCAGTAAAAATCAGGGTGGAGCATATGCAAAACATAGAGAAATGAAAATGTGCTAATGCAGAAAGCATGGTTAACCACTCAAATGATTAACTGCACTTTTTTTTTTTTTTGATTAGCTACAATTCTTTCAAATGAAAGGGCTTGATACTATTTTAAGCCAATCAATCAATGGAATAAAAAATATGAAATCATTGTTGGATCGGTTGCGGGTTTTTGTTGCAATTAATGGTTTCGGCTGGCACAGAATTCACACGTATTTGTTGGCATTCATTGTTTCGAGAGAATATATCACCATAAATCTGCGACAGAGGCCATGAAAACTGAATTCTCTTCTAATATTTTACAAGTACCATGGCCAATAATATCATAATTTTATCAAAATTTAAACGAATCTTAACAAAGCATGGGAAAATTAGAAAGCGTCAATTTCGTGAGGAATAATGTCAAATAATTCAAAAAATTTCTTAAAATTAAAAGTAAAATTAGTTTAAACACAGATTCAGACAACCTAGAAAATTAAGAACGGATAATCTAAGAAATTTGAAGAGCCTCTAATTTTAACACTAGATTTGAGAAGACCAAAAATAATCTCTAACTGTAATAAATATGGCAATCGAAAATACCTGGAATTCACCAACTGAACTTTTTTAATTGGCTAGTCAACGCAGGGCACAAACATTGCTATAGCTTTCACAAACTGTGCCACTTATTTCGCACCATCTCTTAATCATTCAGCGGATTAACCAGTGAAAATAAGAATGATAATATTCTTACCTGTTGTGTTTAGCCCTAATTCACTGAAGAATTTGAAGAGATCGCACAATAAACCAAACCAAACCACATTTTAAAGTTCCATAAACAGATTTAACATGCCAATAGAGAACACTGCAAACAAATTAAAAAAAGACAAAAGCTGGCTAAATCAAGTAAAAATATATACACGATAACTGAATCAAATCGCCTAGCAAACCACATTTTCTGGAGTGTAACTAGAGAAATGAAATAAGCTCATGGTACACATGTAGAAAAGAGTCAATATTTACCCTAGAAACCCTTTAGTGGGAAAATTAGAACTAAACACACACACACGCGCGCGTGCACACACACACACACATATATATATATATATATCGACCTTATCCATTGAGTTGACAAAACAGGCCACTTGAGGCATTTTATGGAGTTCTTCAAACCTTTAAATAGGATTCATTACATTAAATACCATGGGTCACCCTTGGCATGGGCTCATAAAACACCAATGGTAAATCCATCAATGACCAAAACAAGGTTATCTTAACTACTTTGCGAGTCAATATTAACCTAACATAAGACGCATAGGATTCATGTTATGGTGAATAATTATGAAGTAGAACATCAATATACAATCCTGTGGATTGTAGGTAAAATAAATGGAATTAAATTTTCTTTACTAATTTATCCAAAAGACAGTAAAATTTTTATTTCTCCAAATTCATTATTTAGATGTGGTTTAATGGCATGCAAGAAAATTCATTATAAATTTGTTGAGATGAATTTAATTATTAAAAAGAAGTAGAACACTTGTTAAAATATTACAAAATTAATTTGAGAGCATGCAGTGCTTAGATGCTATCATATATTACCGCCTTGGGATCCTATGTTAAATTTCGTGGTACGGATTGGTTGGGAGCTCATGAAATAATTCTAGATATGCAAGGTAAGTTACTTTAATTTGTAGATGACTTAGGGAAAAGGAGAATCTTGGTAGGAACCAAGAGATAAGCAACTCTAAGATTCTTTTCAGCCTTACAACTGAAAATGGGTCTTAGACAAGGGTGTTTTATGTATGTGGTAGTTGCTATGAACTAGAAAAATATTCAAAAGATATATAACATCATCAAATATTGTTAGAGTTTCTTGATGCATTTCTAGAAGAGTTTCCTAGACTACCGTTAAAATGTGACATATAATTTACTATTGAACTTAAAGCATGAATATAACCTATTTCCAAGCCTCTATATTGTATGATTATAATAGAATTGCAGGGTTTACACATGCGACTTCAAAATATATTGAAGGGTTAACTTAACTTAGTATATAAACTTGGGGAGAGATGGAGATTTTTTTTATGAAAGAAATATGTTTCTTGGAGGCACTACATTGACTACAAGTAGGTAGTCAATGTAGACTAACCTACCCTACTCTACGCTAGCCTAAACTACTCTAGCCTAGCCTAACCTAGCATAACCTACTCTCCCCTAACCTAACCTAACCTAATTTATCCTAGACTAAACTAGCCTAGTCTAGCCTACTCAAGCATAGTTTAACCTACTCTAGCCTAGCTTACTCTAACCTAGCTTACTCTGGCATACTCTAGCGTAATGTAACCTAGCCTAACCTAACCTAACCTACCCAACTCTGCTCCAGCCTAAACTACTCTAGCCAGCCTATCCTAGCCTAACCTACTCTAGCCTAATCTAGCCTAACCTACTCTAGCCTAGCCTAAACTATCTTAGCCTAGCCTACTCTAGCATAGCCTAACCTACTCTAGCCTACTTTAGCCTACTCTAGCCTAACCTAGCCTAACCTAATCTAGCCTAACCTACTCTTGCCTAGTCTAACCTAGCCTAGCCTACCTTACTCTAGACTTTCCTAGCCTAGCCTAGCCTAGTCTAGTCTAGCCTAACCTACTTTAGCATAGTCTAGTCTAAACTAGCCTACTCTAGCCTAGCCTACTCCAGCCTAGCCTAGACTACTCGAGCCTAGCCTAGCCGAGTCTAGCCCACCCTTAGCTAGCCTAGCCTACTTTGACCTAGCCTACACTAGCCTAGCTTACTCTAGCCTAGCCTAGACTAGCTTGTTCTAGCTTAGCCTAGCCTAGACCCTAGACTACTATGGCCTAGCCTAGCCTAATCTAGTGTAGCCTTACCTGCTCTAGCCTAGCTTAACCTAGCCTTTCCTACCCTACCCTAGCCAAGCCTAGCCTTTCTTAGCCTAGACTAGCCTAGCTTACTCTAGCCTACTCTAGACTAGCCTAGCTTACATTAGCCTAGAATACTGCAACCTACTCTAGCCTACTCTAGCATATCCTACTCTAGCTTACTCTATCCTAGCCAACCCTAACCTACTCTATCCTAGCTTATCCTATTCTAGCATAGCCTATTCTAGGCTACTCTAGCCTAGCCTAGCTTACTCTAGCCTATTATACCCTAGAGCACTCTAGCCTACTCTAACCTACGCGGACCTAGCGTAGCCCCTACTCTAGCCTAGCCTATTATCCCTTAGACTACTCTAGCCTACTCTAACCTAGGCGGACTTAGTGTAGCCCCTACTCTAGCTTAGACTACTCCCACCTACACTAACCTACCCTAGACTAGCCTACTCTAACCTAACCTAGCCTAGCCTAGCCTACTCTAGCCTAACCCACTCTCTCCTACCGTAACCTAGCCTAACCTAGACTATTCTAGCATGGACTAACCTAGCCTAACCTAAACTAACCTACCCAACTGTATCACAGCCTAACTTACTCGAGCCTACTCTAGAATAACCTAGCCTACTCTATCCTAGGCTGGCTTAACCTAAGCTAAGCTAACTTAACCTAACATAACCTAGCGTAACCTAAACTAGGCTAGCCTAACCTAACCTAGCCCAGCCTAGTCTAACCTAACCTAACCTAGCCTAGCGTAACATAGACTAAACTAACCTTTCCTAGCCTAGACTAACCTAACCTAAAATTTTCTAGCCTAGCCTCGCCTAACCTAGCCTAACATAGCCTTGCCTAACCTAGCCTAGCCTTGCCTAATCTCACCTAACCTAACCTAACCTTTCCTAACTTGTTCTTGCCTAACCTAGCCTAATGTAGTTTTGTGTAACATAGCCTAGACGGACCTACCCTAGCCTAGCGTAACCTAACCTACCCTACCCTACTCTAGCCTAGCCTAACCTACTCAAGCCCGCTCTATCCTAACCTAGCCTAACCTAGCCTCCTCTAGCCTAGCTTACTCTAGCCTAACATACTCTAACCTAGCCTATTATAGCCTAACCTACCCTACTCTGGCCTATTCTACTCTAGCCTACCCTAGCCTAACCTAGCCTAAACTGGCATAACCTACCCTACGCTACTCTAGCCTAGCCTAAGTTAACCTAGTGTAGACCCTACTCTGACCTTGGTGAGCCTAGTGTAGCCCATATTCTACCCTAGCCTAACCTAGCCTAGCTTACTCTAGCCTAGCCTACTCTATCGTAGCCTAGCCTAGACTACTCCAGCCCACCATAGGATACTCTACCGTAGCCTAGCCTAGACTACTCCAACCCACCTTAGCCTACTCTACTGTAGCCTAGCCTAGAATACTCCAGCCTACCCTAGCCTACTCTACCGTAGCCTAGGCTAGACTGCTCCAACCCACCCTAGCCTACTCTAACCTAAACTATCCTTCCCTAGCACACTCTAGCTTAACCTACTCTTTCGTACCCTAACCTAACCTATTCTAGCTTGGACTAGCCTAACCTAACTTAAACTAACCTACCCTACTCTATCATAGCCTAGCCTAATCGAGCCTACTCTAGCCTAACCTAGCCTACTCTATCCTGACCTAGCTTAACCTAGCCTAACCTATGCTAACCTAACATAATATAGCCTAACCTAGACTAGGCTAGCCTAACCTAAGCTAGCCTAACCTACGCTAACCTAACCTAGTCTAACCTGACCTAACCTAACCTAACCTAAC
>APFE031023155.1:27658-59599 GCA_000404065.3 Pinus taeda | reverse complement strand
CAATATACATTATTATATATTAAACCAAATATTATATTAAAACTCTTTATATTATTCAAATACCTAAGTTTGCAGTCATCTCTCAAGTTAAAGTAAGGGAAAAATCGATAGAAATGTCTAAACGGGTCCTCAATGGTAACCTTCGCCTCTTTTTCTATTTTTGACAAACTCTTCATGAATTCCATGCCAGAAGCATCACCTTCATCTCTAAAGCATACAACAATATTGTATCACTTAAATAATTTAATAGGATGTAAAATATCTAACTTAATATCATGTAAGATATCTAGCCTCTTTCAATCACTCAGATTAAAATCTCATTCCACGAAATCCTCGACAAGGAACACAATCCTCCTGTTCATGCTGTTACACCTAAAGATATAGACTAAGATCACCCCTGGGCATACTTTGATGGATCTGCACAAGATCAAGGATGTGGGGGGGTTGTTTTATTGCATCTATCTGACAATGATATTTTTCGTATCCAGATGGGCCTGGGGGCTGGTACAAACAACTATGTTGAACTCATCACTCTTAGACATTTTCTTCATTTTTCTTTGGATCATGATTGCAGACACTTACAAATTTTTTGGGACTCCAAAATCATTATAAATTAGTTCAATAACACAAATACATGTCAAGTGCACTCACTCAAGAACATATTGGATGAAGCCATACTTTTAAAATCACAATTTGATTATATTTCTTGCCATCATATTTATAGGGAATGTAATCAGATTGTCGACCAATTATCCAAGGAGGTCGCAGTCCAACCCAGGGGTCTATGGCTAATACATGAGGTGGGAGGCTGATACTCTACATTACCATCATTGTACATAAGATCGGATATTCAGGAAGCCTGAAGGCCAATGCAGTCTTTTTTGTTATATATTAGACTCTATATTACTCTTATTTCTGATATATATTATTAATATATATATATATATAATAATAATAATAAATATAAATATATTATAAATATATATATAAGTCGATCACACAGTATACCTTCTTAGGTAATTTTGTACAGACATATATATTTTTTGAAGGCTTTGGCCTAACCCTCTGCATATGCCTAGTTGGCATCTACAACATGTGTAAGTTTATCAAATTAATAGAAAATTACGATTTATCCTCGGGGAAAAAAAATCATGTATGATATCTAGCTTATATTAATTCTATGATCATAATGTCATAAATAATTATAATATGATAATAGTTATAAAATAATCATTATATAATGTAATCATTCATATATATTTTGAGAAATGTGAATCATCGTTTCTTTGTACTTTAATTATATAAATTAATAAATAATAATTAATTATTTATATTAATTATTTTATATATAAAAAATTATTGTTGAAATAGATGTTAAGTGAATCAACTAACAAATTTCACTTCTATTTATTTTTATACTAAGAAATACATAAATAATGGTGGATAGTAACTCCTGGTAGGATTATTAGGTAGTAACTCTTAGTAAGTGTGCTACCTATTTTTGTGAGAAGATTTTCTTAAATTATGGTAGACAATAAATGTAATAGATATGACTTGCAAATATATAAAATTTACAAAATATGCCCAAGAAATAACACCAAAGATTGTTATAATGGAAATATATCTTTATTACGATCTACAGAAAATCCTTGAGGTAGGGTAACACCATACAATCACTCCTTAAGGAAGGAGAAGACTCCTCAAACCATATGCTCGACAATACAAAACAAAACTTGACATGTCTCAATGGAGAGTCTCTAGCCTCTATATAGGCTGCATACATACAATACCTTGGGACTATTAATACCATTCATCCAATACAATGAGATTATCACATTATTCCCTAATTACTTACGATCCCTTGCATAATGTAGGTTAACCACTTTATTTATTAACTATGACCCATTTATTTATCATCCTTACATTATTACATCACATTATTCCCTTGGGTACCTCCCTCTGTACTCCATATTATCCCCCCTAGGTATACTACATTCCACCCCCCTTAAGCATGTTTCGTCCCCGAAACATGAGAAGAACACAAATAATAAGATCTACTCAAAAGAGTAATCCATTGGTACCATGCACGAGCATCTAGCCATCCAAGAAAAATGTGAACACTCAATCTAGCCAAGGCCTCACTCACTTGAGATGGAATTTATTTCTTGTAGTTCATGTGTCGTGATGTGTTGTGGGTGGATCATTGCACCTCTCTTGTGTGTATTCTAGGGGTTTCCGTCCTTGTTACTAATTCTTTGCCACCTTGCTAGTTGTTGTCTTGTTGGGTAGTGAGAATGGTGATATGATGAAGCTTTAATTGATGGTGGATCTTTCTTCTATTCCCCACCTAATGCTGTCTGAGTGGTATCGGGCTCCTTTTGTGGTACCTACTTTTGTTTATTGTATTCCATTATTAGTTTCACCATAGACTCCTCATTTGATGTGTCAGTATGTGTAGAGTTTTCTTCTTGGGCCTCATTGGACTCTACCTATTTACTAATGAAAATATCCTGCAATGTAGTTTTCTTATTTTTATACCAGATCTTCAAGAATTTTTTTTGCACATTAATATTGATAGTACCAACGGATTCCATCTAAGGTAATCCCAAAAAAACATCAACATCAACCATATCTAAAACATAAAAGTCAGAATGCAACACATACTTATCCACAAAAATCTTCAAACCTTTATAAAGTTGAACATACTCATATCAACCTATCTTTTTTCAGTATTGGTCCATGGTATTGTAACAAAGCCTATTTACAAATTAATAATATCCATAGTAAAGTGATAGTGAATATCCATAATTAAAATTTTTGTTATATTGTAAATTTATTGTAAGTATTAAGTTTTTATATGTTTATTAACTAAATTTAAATACTATTATGGAATCATTTTTAAATTATTTAGTATATATATTTATATATTTTAATGTGATATGTATATTATTAATTTTTCTTTTAATCTTAAATAAAAAAAATATTAATTTATTAATAAAAAATACCATATAATAAATAGAATTTCATTATTTTAATTGTTTATTATTAATTGAATCAATAATTAAATGTTTACACTCATTTACTAAAACTACAACATCTCCCTATATTAGACTATATTGTAATTCATAATGATTAGAGAAAAAGTTTCTTATGATTAGTCATATAAGATTTTGACTCTTTCTAATTAATTACATACTATTTTTTGAGTCCAAAAACTGATGTGATTAATCACAGAGAGTCTTTTCTCTATATTATTCTCAACCTTTTATTAATTTTTAATGGTTTTTTTTATATTAAAAATATAAAGAGAATTAGAATTTTTTTACCAACATGACTTCCTTTTTTTACCACAATTGCTTTCTATCTTTATAAAGTTGATGTGCATATTAAATTACATTATTTTATGATTTTTTTTTTGTCGTTAACACTTTATTTTTTATGTATCATTATTATTTATTTTACTTAATATTAAAAGATATGATGTGCGCTTTCCAAACAATTCTTTTACAAATAGCACTCACCTGCTCACCTGAACTTTTCACTGGTAGCAACTAGCATTTCAACTTCAACGTGGGAGACATGGCACTCAAACAGGTTGTAGTTTAACTAAGAAAAGAGCTCTACAAGCCTGAGTCTGACAATACAATCTCTGGCACGTTCTCCATTCAGTAACGTTCAACAATGGAAGAAGCCTGTGATGGATCCTGATAATAGGTACAAGAGACTTATGTTCAGTTGAAGTGGGATGTGCTTTCCAGCGAACGTGGAGAGAATTTTACTTGAGGTTTTTCTCTGTAGAAGTCTATATTCAGTTAACTTGGGTTTGAGAATTTTTTATGTAGAGACTTATGTTCAGTGGACTTGGAGTGTGCTTTGCAGTGGACGTTTGGGGTTGTGTCAATTATCCATGGATGAAAAAATCAGTTTATTTATTTTTATGTTAGTTTATATCATTTAGTTTTCTGTTATTAAAAATTATTAGAATGAGAGTAGTTCACTGAGGTCACAAATTTGTTTGGAAAATAGTGGAAATTTCGGCATGATTTCAGAAATTTTGGGTTGTAGTTGTCAAATTTCAGGATTTTGGGTGTCTATGGGTTTTTGATAGTGCTGAATTCATTTCCATCATAAAAAAAACAATTCAAATACTCTTATGGCCAGATTTTTTGAAAAAACAAATAACTTTACAGGGGAATTTGTGGCCTCGTTAGACAAAACCATTAAAATATTCTAGAAACAACTATCTTTTGGCCAGCTACACATGTGAGGGGAAAATTCACATTGAGCCTTTTATTTTTCGAGGAACTACCCAATCACTTAATTGTATAGTGAAATTATCACTTATGCTTTGGCTTTTGGTTTAAATTTTTCTTCAAAATAGGGATATCTTAAGTGTTTTTATTCTAGGTAATATTGGGTTAATATTCTCCATGTGAGACGACTTAAGCCAGGTTCACTATTTGGTGAGATGATTTGGGCTAGTTCTTGTTAAAATTGGAAATTAGGGCCAAATTCCACTTTGGACAACTCATTTGATGGAGAGAATTATTGCATTGAATTCCTTTTTTCCAGAGGACCAAAATTGACCTAAGGTTCACTGAAATTGGGCAAGGAGATATATGTTTTTGAAGTGAAGCTCATACATGTGCAAATCATGTAGGCTCATGAAGCCCAAGAGACATGTCTTTTGACCCACATCAACTCATATAAATAAGAGTGACCTCCAACCTCATTTGGCACCTTATCAACTCAACATATTCTTCTCTCTCATTTGATTGGTTCCTACATCTTATTGGGTGGATTTTCTCTTCACACGTGTGGGTGAAAGGAGGTTGAAATCAAGAAATTTTATGCAGTTTGACCAAGCATTGACCAGTGTTGACTTTGACTTTATGGGAAATTTTTGACTTTGATTTTTTGGGAGAATTTCAGTTTGGGTAAGCCAAGTTTCTAGGCACACAAACCAAGGCATTCTGTTGACTTTAGACTTGCAACTAGGGTTTTACTATAGATTTGACTTTGACTTTGACCAAATTTAAGGAGAAATTTTGGGATTGATTTCAAGGCATCCTGACCCGCTGATCAGATTGCATTTACCAAGGTTGACCAAGCTCCTTAGTGGATTGTTTGCTAATGCACTGTTGACTTGTTAGGGCTATTTGACTGTTGTTGATTGGAAGCAAAAAATTGCAGATTTGATAGGGTTGTTTTGGACATGATTTGGCAAGTCAATTTTGACTTTGACTTTGTATTATTGTACTCTCTCTCGCTCTATTGAACTTTTGATATTTATAATAAGAAGAATTGACCAAAGGTTTTCCCCATATTAGGGTTTTTCTCTGGCTTGAACCAAATTCTTGTGTTCTCTTGTCTTGGCTTGTCTTCTGCATTTTACTGATTATGTTCTATTTACAGTTACTATCAATGTAATGATTAATGGTTAATGTGATTGCTATTGAAAAATAAGAGGAAATTATCATTGGGCTAATAAAAGGACATTGAAGTAATTGTTGCAATCATAAAAAATACCATTGTTAACTAAAATTAACATGGTATCAGAGCGTAGGTGAGGAAAAACCCAAGAAAGAGAGAGTAAAGCAATCACTAAGATATATGTCGGACAAAGAATATTTGATAAGTCTCCATGGCCTCTACATCTTACTTCAAGACTAAGGACAAGCTCAATGAGACAAATCTGACTATCATGCATGGAAGATGAATTTGGACTTGACTTTGGAGGAGCATTAAGTATTGGACTATGTGCAAGGAAAAATGGTGGAGCCTCCTTCGAATGCACCTATTGTTGTGAAAACAAAGTATATAAAATGTGAGGTCAAAACTAAGAAAATTTTGATTGACTCCATTCAAAAGAATTTGGTTGCCTATATTTTTGATTTGAAAACTTATAAGGAAATATATGACAAGTTGGTTGGGATGTTCAAAGTGAACAATGCAAATCAAATCTCTTTCTCAAGAACAAATTGAAGGATGTCAAGATGGACAAAGGGGAGTCTATCCATTCCTACTTCATGAGAATAACTAAAATCAAGAATCACTTGATATATATTGGAGAAGTTATTGTTGACAGGGAAGTCACTCGCATTTCTCTTGGAGGTCTTTCAAAACCATGGGATGTATTTGTCACCACCATTCTGAAAAATGACATGATACCTGCTTTTGATGAGTTATTGGGTAGATGCATTCAAGAGGAGACAAGAATGATTGAAAAAGATAAATCCAAAAATGGAAGTGAACCTACTGCTTTCTTTACACATGCAAAGAGGAAGAATGATGTTGGTCCAAGGAAACAGGGCCAAGGATCTAGGAAGAGATTCAAAGGAAGATGCTACAATTGTAAGAGGTTCGACCACTATGCTAGAGAGTGCCCCCACAAGAAGAATCCTCCAAGGGATGATGACAACAACAACAACAAATACAAAAGAAATGGAAATCAAAGGAACAACAGGTTCAATAATAAAGGAAAGAGGAATTCTCCAGCTACTCGAAATGGAAATGGTATACCTCCAAAAAGAACAAGAAATTCCAAGTATGATGAAAGTAATGTTGTAGAAAAACAAGATGAGTTTTATCTTATTCCTGCTCTATCTACTGCCTCTCCTCTAGATACTTTGGATCATTGGTTAATTGATAGTGGATTCTCAAGGTACTTCACTAGATACAAAGAGGCCCTCAAAAATTTGATTGAGAATAAAACTAATCTAAATATTATACTTGGATATAATGCCACCTACCCTGTGAAAGGGATACGAACTATCACTATTCACTTGAATCATGGTCAAAACATACATTTACAAGAAGTATTGTATGTGCTAAATTTGAAGAAGAACCTGGTGTCTATTTCTGTGATGGAAGAAAAAGGCTTCAAAGTAACATTCGTTGATGGAAAGGTATGTATTTGGCATAGAAACCCTAAAGATGCATTTACTCTTAGATTTGGGGTTGATGGTCTCTATCAAGTTGGTGGAAGTCCTTTGGGAGCTATGGAAAGTGACACTTCTCTTCAATGTGAGCTATGGCACCAGAGCTTTTCCACTTACATTACAAAGCCTTACTTGGGGTAAGGAAGATGGTCACAGGGATGTCCGACTTTAACATGAACCATGAAGGAATTTGTCATGGATGTGCAGTTGGGAAACATACAAAGTGACCATTCCCTTCTAGTGAAAGCATAACAACTAATATTCTTCAATTGATCCATTCTAACATGTTTGATGCCTTGCCCATAACTTCATTGGGAGGGTACACATATTATTTTAATCTTTGTGGATGACTTCTCACGCAAAACATGGATCTATTTCTTGAAGAGGAAGGATGAAGTGTTCAAATGGTTCTATTCTTTCAAATAATTGGTGGAGAATCAAACAAGGAAGAAGATAAAGACGTTGAGGACCGACAATGGAACCAAATATGAATAAAATTAATTTAATGACCTTTTCATAGAGGCTGGCATTAAGAAGGAGACAATTATTTCATACACTCCTGGGCATAATGGCATTACTGAAAGGAAGAATCGAAGAATCATGGAAGCCACCCGTGCCATGATCTATGATCAAGTTCTATCGAAATTCTTGTGAGGAGAAGCCTTCAACATTGTTGTATATGTTCAAAATAGGAGCCCGCACCAAGCTTTGGATTTTAAGACACTTGAGGAAGTCTTCACTAGTAAGAAACCTAATGTTTCTCATTTTAGAATCTTTGATTGTCTGGTATACTTTCATGTGCCTACAGAGAAAAGGAATACATTAGAATCTTCTGGGAAGAAAGGTGTATTCATCAGCTACAATGAAAATTCAAAGGCATATAGAATTTATGTACCTAGTCTAAGAGATGTAGAAATAAGTCGATACATTACCTTTGATGAAGAAATTTCCCTCGGGAAAGCTAGAGACCTTCCCATGTCAAGGAAGGGTAATGATGATACTTTTAAATCACAAGAAGAACCTCTGATGGATGAACCAATGCTTGATTTTGATGGCCTAGAGGATCCTATTGATCCACCTCCTAGTGATCCCTCTACCTCAAGGAAAAGACCACTATGGCTCAAGATTACACTTAGAGATGCTAAAATTCACACCTCTCCAAGAGGGACATTTCATGAAAGTAAGAAACCTAACAGGTATCAAGGGTACTTGGCTGCCATAAGTACTATTATTCAAGTTGAACCTTGCACATTCGAAGAAGTTAGAAAGCACCAAGTATAGAAAGATGTGATGAGTGGGGAATATGAATCGATCATGAAGAATGATGTCTGGGACGTGGTGCCTAGACATAAAGAAAATTTTGTGGTCACTTCTAAATGGATCTACAAAATTAACATGGAGCTTACGGATGTCCTGAAAAATATAAGGCCAAGTTCATAGCTCATGGCTCATCTCAAAAGGAAGGAGTTGACTATCATGAAATATTTGCGCCAGTTGCTCGATATACCACTATCTGATCTATGATTTTTATCATTGAAAATCAAGGATGGATCCTACATCAAATGAATGTCAATACTTCTTTCTTACATGGCTCACTTAAGGAGGAAATCTACATGGAACAAACTCAGGGGTTTGAAGTCCAAGATAGAAGGACACATGTTTGTGGGCTAAATAAATCCCTCTATGGGTTAAAGAAAGCACCTAGGGCTTGGTACGAGAGAATTGATAGTTATCTTATGAAGTTGGGATTTACTAGAAGCTATGCTAATCCAAACCTATAATTCAAGGTTGAAAAGGACATGCCTCTTATTTTGGTCCTTTCTGTTGAAAATCTATTTTTGAATGGTGCAGACCCTCTCATTTATCAATGCAAGAGGGCGTTGACTTTCAAATTCGAGATAAAGGACCTAGGGCTGATGTATTACTTCCTAGGCATGGAGGTTTGAGAAAAGCCATGTGAGATTTTCCTTTCTCAAAGAAAATACATTGTGAAGTTGTTAGAAAAATGTGGGTTGGTGGAATGCAAGCCTCTCACTACTCTGGTGGAACAAAACTTCAAGAAGCTATGTGGAAGTGTTGTTGGGCCTGAATTAGCAAACACTTTTGAATATAGACAACTTGTTAGGGCCCTAATGTTCTTGGTAAACTCCTGACCAAACATATGCCTCATTTTAAATACTTTGAGTCAATATATGGTTGAGCCTCATCACATGCATAGGGTTGTTGCAAATAATCTCTTAAGATATCTTCGTGGCACTATCAACTATGGACTGAGATACACTGCCAGGAATTTGAGCCTACATGGATATTCTGATACTGACTGGGTTGGCAGTGTGGTGGATATAAAGAGCACATTAGGATGTTGTTTCTCTTTGGGATTTTCTTTTATTTCTTGGATGAGCAGGAAGTGGAAATCAGTTGCTCTAAGCATTGTCGAGGTTGAATGTATTACAGCTAGTATGGCTTGTTGTGATGTTGTTTGGTTGAGGAAGATATTTAGTGAGTTGTTTAAGCATGTGTTCTATACCAACGTGATATATTGTGGAAATCAGAGTGGGATTCACCTTTCAGAGAATCCCATGTTCCAAGAGCACTCCAAGCATATTGATTTCATGTACCACTTTATCCAGTATATGGTACTATGGAGAGCAATAAGGCTCCATCACATGAGGATAGATGAATAGGTTGCTGACATCCTCATGAATCCTCTTGGTAAGGTCAAGTTAATTTCCTTCATATAAAGGTTGGAGTCGTTGAAGGACCCTCCCACGAGGGTCTCGCTTGAGTTGGATATTGAGCTCTGCAAGCTGCTAGGGGCTCGAGGTACTTCTTGGAGCTATGTGTGACCATAGGGTGAGTGGTTCACCTTCCCCTATAGGTACGTTGTGTACAAGGTGAGTGGTTCACCTTCCCCTGTGATACCCCATGATGATATATGAGAGCATAGGGTGAGTGGTTCACCTTCCCCTGTGTATGATGATATATGCATAGGATGAATGGTTCACCTTCTCTTATGGAATACGAGCAGGATGAGTGTTTCACCTTATCTTGTGGATGCCCCAGTATACATCCTATCCTTGCAATTTGGTACTCTTAGGAGGTAAGTCTCATTTGGCCAATGAGTTGGGAAAAGAGGATAGGGACCATAACACTACATGTAGATGCATTGTGTACTATCATACTCCCTATCTCTAGGATGCATGATGTTCAAGAACTTGATCATTTAGGATAAAGTCAGATTGGGGTTCTACCCCTGGTTATGTGGACTGACTTTTGTCAGTAAAGAGTGGTAAGGTATTTTGACTCACTCTTGATCAATCCTTCTTGTTATCTATATCAATATTCAGTAGAGATGAGAGAGATTCAATGATAGTACATGATGACATGATGATGGATGGATTGGTAGGTGGAATTCTCCCTAGTTGAGAGGGAGTGTTAAAATTGGAAACTATGGTCAAATTCCACATTGAACAACTCATTTGATGGAGATAATTATTACATTGAATTCCTATTTTCAAGAGGACTAAAATTGACCTAAGGTCCACTAAAATTGAATAAGGAGAAACGTATTTTTGAAGTGAAGCCCATACATGTGCAAATTGTCAAGGTCGACCACATTATCATGTAGGTTTATGAAGCCAAGAGACATGTATTTTCACCCATATCGACTCATATAAATAAGAGTGACCTACAACCTCATTTGGCACCTCATCAACTCAACATATTCTTCTCTCTCCTCATTCAATTGGTCAATACACCTTATTGGGAAACTGTTATCTTCACACATGTGGTTGAAAGGAGGTCAAATTTCAAGAGGCCAAAATCAAGAAATTTTTTGTAGTATGACCAAGCATTTACCAATGTTGACTTTGAATTTATGGGCAGATTTTGAATTCAATTTTTATGGAGAATTTTTGTTTGGGTAGGCCAAGTTTCTCAAGACATTCTATTGACTTTGACTGTGTTGAATTTAGACTTGAAACTAGGGTTTTGCAACATATTTGAATTTTACTTTGACCAAATTTAAGGAGGAATTTTGGGATTGTTTTAAAGGCATCCTGACTAGCTGATCATACCACATTTAACCAAGGTTGACCAAGCTCCTTAGTGGATTGTTTTTTGTTGCACTGTTGACTAGTTATGTTTGTTTGACTGATGTTGACTCGAAGCAAAAAATTGCAAATTTGAAAGGGTTGTTTTGGAAAGTGATTTGGCAAGTTAGTTTTGACTTTGACTTTTATTATTGTACTCTCTCTGCTAAATTTTTGATATTTATAATAATAAGAATGATCAAGGGTTTTCCCCACCTTGGGGTTTTTCCCTGGCTTGAGCCAAATTATTGTGTTCTCTTGTATTGGCTTGTCTTCTGTGTTTTATTATTTATGTTCTATCTACAATTATTTTCAATGTGATTAATGGTTAATGTCATTGATATTGAAAAATAAGGGGGAATTATCATTGGGATAATAAAAGGATATTGAAGTAATTGTTGCAAGCATAGAACATACCATTGTTAACTAAAATTAAACTTTTTGGATTAGATTTAGTTATTATTATCATACTTCAGGAGTATATCCAGAAGGTCAAACATTAAATATACCAGAAACTTGAGAGTTAGACAAGACCCAAACAATTAGAGGTACCTTAGTAGGGACCTCTATCCCAAGGGATGAACCTAGGTGGGTAGAGTATGAAACTCACCTCCTCACCATGCGAGCTCTAAACTAATAGCTAAATAACATTGCGTTCAAAAAAATGTAGTGTGTGTGAAATTTCCACGATTGCAATTACTGGATATTATTCTCCTAACTTGTGCAGTTTATTTGTCTTCTGTAAATTAATATTACATAATATAACAAATAATTCACAACTACAATCTTCACAATTAAAATACACTACAGAATATAAAATGTGGAACTAAGAAAATAATGCACACACACACAAAATATGACACTGTTGTTTTTGGACAATAGTCCCTATAAAAACCCCGAAAGGAAAACTAGTGCAACATTTGAGGGTTTTATTATTATTCAACAATTTGAGAAATTACAAATAGTTTCCTTTCACTAGAAATCCTCTGGAAAATACTGATCTCCACTACAAAAATAATCTAGAGACTAATTGCCTCCCAATTCTACTCGATTTGTCCCTCTCCAAGCAACTCACACTCTCCCAAGTTATTCACACTGCCTCTGGGAAATATGCATTGTTGCTCCCAGAAATTCGTACAACAACTAGGAACGCTTCCCAACAACTTGTCATGATTTCCTTTGCCTCCTAGACCCACTCTCTCTTCCTCCAGGAAATATATCTCGCCTCCGGCAACTAAAACATGGTCTCCTCTAGAAACTTTCTTCGGGAAACTAACTACTCACACTAGCTGACATGGTCTCCTCTATAGATAAATTCGACCTCCCTTTCCTATCAATTTAACACTGGAAAATATTGAGGAAATACCCTCTAGAATATTACTCTTAAAATTTTGTTCAACCCTTGCTACTAATGCTTCCCTAGATTCAATCACGCCCTTTCTAAATTACTGTAACTGGGTAGTCGAATTGCTGAAATGATACTCAATAAACTGATGTCTTTTCCAAACCATTTGACTTGCTCTTATAATCTCTTGTTGGAGTCTCAACAACCATGATCACATCTCAATCGATGACTAAGGTCATCTTGACTTCGTCAATTAAATTTTTCAGAAGACTCTAGAGTAAAATCAAACTCCCTCAATTAATTTACTTTAATTAACTAATTTTCTTTAGACTGAGGAAATATTTAATTATTGGCTAATTATTTTAATTAAGGTGTTTCCAACTCTTTTCTCGTGAAACCTTTTCTAGGTTTTGGAGATCTCATGTCCTTAGCCTCTTAGACACCATAAAGACTAGAACACTTATACATTGCTACCATAATAGAAAACTAACACTCCCTCTTAATGAGGAAGGTGTTCTCCACTACTCCCAACTACTCCTTCAAGTAGATAATTTTTTCCCTACCCAAGGCTATTGTGAGTATATCAACAACTTGTTGATCTATGGGAACATGTTGTAGTCAAACCGATCCACGTTGTTTGTGTCTAACATCTATGATATAACTAGTTGCATGAATTAGCACATCTCCAATAAATTATTTTCTTCACTTTTGCTAGTTGATTTAACCTCCTGGAAGCTACTCGACCCCTCAAAATCAATTTGGCCTCCCCTGAGACCCTAAACTGACCTCTACAACTGCGTTCTAGAAACCTCCAACAAACTAGCATTACTGAGAAAAAACTATGGCCTCCACCTGAAAATCAAACCATCAAATTGGGGACTACTTCTCCTCTGCAACTTGATCTAACTAGCAAAGTACTTGTTGCCCCAACAACTCCCTCTGCCTCAGTCAATTCACACTATTGGAGAGATTTCATTCTCCCTCTAAAAATAGATATCCCTATATCATTGAGAAGTTGTAAATATCTGCAAAAAAAATGCTTCGACAATCATTGTCCATCACACTACTTGTCATGCCACCAATTAAAATTTTGCTAAAAATTCTTAATTTTTCAATTTTGGCGATTAATATGATATTTGATAAATAAATTAACTTAGGATAAATAAGTTGTGGAGGCTCAAATTTAATTTTGATAAGAAATAAAGGTTTCACTCAGGAAAAAAAGGAAAAAATAAAGTGAAGTTAAGTTGTGGGGGTCACTAAAGAAGGAAATTGAACTCCTTAAGAGAAATTGAACCACATGAAAGAGGGGTCAAGCAAGGGGGGGTTGAATTGGAGGAGCCGACAAGGATGGTTAAGCAACAATTATAAATGGAATGGAAGAGTCTCATTTTTGGATCACCTTGGAATTTCATTTTTAGAATCAGAGGGTTTGTTGGAGCTGCTTAGCCAAGTCAACCTGTGTTGTTTAGCACAAGGGATTTCCAGGGAAAAATTCCAGCTCTTCTTCAATAGACTTTGAGTGCCACTCAAGGAGAGATATTGCAGGGATATTTCAATATTTTTTATGGGATTTTGCAATATTTTCTTCAGCCTATGCAATTTTTTGGAGGATGCAGTGGAAGATTACACTAAGGTTTGAGGATCTATCAATTATCTTCCAAGCTGACTATTTTGTGGAGATTTTCCTTGAGAAGGACGAGTTGATTTTGGGAAATTTTGGGTTAGAAGTTTTGGATATTTGTGGGCTGAATTTCTTCTTCTTTGGTCTTGCACTAGGGTTTACTGACTATTTTCTGTGCAGGGGTTGAGCAACATTATTATGCCGAATATTGGAGTTGATTTTAGCTGGGAGTTTGAGGAAGGAATTTCGTGGGGTTTTGGAGGAGTTTCCCTTTGGGAAAATTGTGCATTTTATTGTGGATGGATTTTAGTAGTTCATAGACAGACTGAGAGGCGCCACACATAGTTTTGGGGGCATTAGTGACTAGTGGATTCAACTTGATATTTTTATAGATTTTGTTGGATTGGGTGTAAGGATCCTTCTCCCAATTTTTTTGAATTTTTGGAGCATTATTGAGGGATCATTTCATAGTTTTCTTCTAGCAGCAACAACAACAACAAATTTTTTTTGGGCAATGCGTTTGGATAGATTGGGCCTATTCCAGTTAGATTTTTCTTAGATATTTACCTAGGTATTGCATGCTTGCAGTAGCAAGCCCAGGTTCTACCATTCTACTCCATTGTATTCAGATCCAAGAAATATTTAATAAAATGGCTTAGATTTATTGATGTTACTCTATGATTTACTGATCCATTTTTTCTTGTGTAAAATTGTTCTAGTCTATGTTTCCGATATTCATGGCATTTCCTAGTTTGGGATATTATGGTGGTATCAACAATGTGATCTAGCTAGTTGTGGGAGGATTTCTTTATATGGCCTTGGAGGATAAGAAAAACATCAATTAAAGAAGGTGCAAGTACAGGAGTAGAGAGTGGGAGCTGAAAATTACCCCAGATTTAGAGGCTCCAGAGCAAGGAGTAAACACAGTACAAAGGGGAGATAGTAGCAAGGATGAGATGGCCACAATAATCAAGAGCATCTTGAGTGCCTTGAATGATTTGGTGAAAGGGCATAATGATGTTGTGAGAGGGAAAAGGGAGGTGATGGATGAATTGAGGAAACAACGCATTAGGAACAACCACGTGGAGATTAAGGGAGGTGAGACTTCAGGAGCACATCACCACACGAAGCATGACATCCCTTAGAAAAACACCCTTATCCACTATGGAGAACCCAAATCCACCTTGCCTACATTTTTAGCTCCCAGGAGTGGGGACCAACCCGATGCCAAGGAGATGACTATAGGGGATTACTTTTGAGACTGGTAGTCCATGGGGGCAGAGTTCTATGAAGAAATTAATTTCGTAGACTTATTCCATCTCAAGCATAAAAATTGAGGCAAGGGAGCAAGCGACTCATCATGGAAAACCTCAAACTTGGAGTGCACGGTCGGTAGATTGTACCTCCCTACATATGGTGGGTCCTCTAAATGAACTGTGAAGGCATGGGTGGAGAAGATAAACACCTCTTTCTACCTTAAACAGATGTCAGAGGTACAAGCGATTAAGTCAGCCACTTTACACTTGGAGGGGTATGCACATGATTAGTAGTTTCATGGATTGGATACATTGGGGAACTCCGAAGTAACTTCTTACGAGGAGTTTACCATGAGGGTGTTGGAGCATTTTTAGTAGAGAGACCTTGAGTCACATCCCTAGGAGTTGAAACATCTCAAGCATATAGGTAGCAATGAGCAATACATAGCTAGTTTTTGAGATTGTCTGTGATGCTATCATAATTATCAAAGTCCAAGAGGGTCTTCCTATTCGTGGAGGGCTAGGCAGAGCCTTTACATGGGCTTGTGAGGTCAAATAGACCCACTTCCTTACAAGACGCAGTGAGAAAAGCGAGTGACTTGCGGGGTACAATCTCCAAGTCTAAGGAGCCCCTACACATGAAGATCGTTTTCCCTCAGAGAGGTAGAGACACCAAACCCCAGTCACATAGGAAGATAGTATGCCATGGGCAGTTAAATGATGAGACTTAAAGGGACCTTGGGAGGAGGAAAATATGTTTCACATGCCAGGAGTTGTGGGCACCAAGACACAAATGCACCAAGATCAAGGCCAACTACATCAAAGTGTTTTCGGATAGTGATCCTGAGGATGATGTTGAGAAGCAGTCTGATATAGGAGATAGTGAGCCACATGGTATAGGAGGATGAAAACCACCACCTCCTAGAGGGGGAATTCTCTTGCCTACAAGAGGTTTCATAGATTCACTTTGAGGAGTGTCAAAGTAATTGACCTTACGGATCAGGGGCACAGTGTAGAGACAACATGCTTCGGTGCTAGTGGACAGTGGGGCTACCTACAATTTTATTGATGTTCAAATGGTGGAGCGAAGAGGCATACACCTTGATACTTTTGAGGGATTTTTAGTACTTGTTCTAGGGGATCGATCCATGTAGTACACTAGATTATATCCCATCTTGATGCTGACTATGGGGAATTATTCAATGAAAGATCATTTCTTTGTGGTTGATGTGTCAAACACAAATGTGGTGTTGGGTTTTTAGTGGCTATATTCTTTGGGACACATCATCACTGATTGGAAGGAGTTAGAGATGGAGTTCATGGGACTAGATGGGAGACCATTATTATTGAGGGGCATGCACTCATATTCACTGCAGACAGTATTAGCACACAAGCTGGAGGCTTATTAGAGGCACGATGACAGAGCATGAGCAGTAGAGACAGGGAAGCAACAATAACCACATCCATAAATTTTGGCACTGCTAGAGAAGCATCAGGAAGTTTTCAATGACATTTCTCAAGGATGTCCACCAGATAAAGGATTTAAGCATACTATCGAGATGGACGAGGGTGTGCACATAGTCATCTCTACATCCTACATACATCCCAAGGCCTATCAGGATGATATAGAGAGAGCCATACAAGATCTACTGGCATTGGGACACGTCATACTTAGTTCTAGTCCCTTTGCTTCCTCAGTTGTGCTGGTGAAGAAGAAGGACGAGACGCTTCACATGTGCATCAATTACAGGGCCCATGAATAAGAAGACACTAAAGAACTGATACCTTATTTCATGCATTGATGAGTTGATGGATGAGATTAGAGGAGCTAAATACTTCTCTAAGATAGATTTATGCTTAGGATATCATCATATTCGGTTGAGGGAGCATGACATCTCGAAGGCTGCATTCTGATGTCATCATGGGAATTTTGATTTTTTTATGATGCCCTTTGGGCTAACCAACACACCAGCTACATTATATTCTTGTATGAACCATGTGTTCCATAAGAAGTTGCGTACATTTGTGTTGATATTTTTAGATGACATTATGATTTACAACAAGACATGGGAGGAGCATTTGTAGCACTTGGAGGAGGTCTTGTGCATCTTGGATGAACAATAGTTCTATGCCAAGATGTCCAAGTGTGAGTTTTATTTGACAAATATTTTATATCTGGGACATGTGATTGGAGAGGATGGAGTAAGGGTCCATTTGGAGAAGATCCGAGCTATCTTGGATTGGCCTACACCTAGGAATGTGACAGAGTTGTGGACTTTCTTAGGCATATGAACTTAATATAGGCAATTTTGTAAGGGGTTTTCACAGTTGGCAACAACCCTCATAGACTGGATGAAGAAGGGGGCGTTTCAGTGGACAAACATGTTACAAGAGGCCTTTTAGCGTCTCAAGAGAGTGATGAGCAATTTTTCAATTCTAGCCTTGCTGGATTTTTCACAGCCCTTTGTATTGGAGTGCAATGCATCTGGAGAGGGCATTGGATAAGTATTGACTCAAGGAGGCCACTCGATTGCATTTGAGAGCCGAAACCTACCACCACATGAGAGATTCTATCCTATTTATGATAAAGATATGTTGGCCATAATGCATTTGTTGTCCAAGTTCTAATAGTATCTATTTGGCAATAGGTTCAAGGTGAAGACTAATCACAATAGTCTTCCATTCTTTTTGGAGAGAAAGAGCTTTAGGAGAGGCCAAAAAAGTGGGTTAGTAAGTTACAGGTCTATCACTTTGAGATTGAGTATGTTAAGGGAAAGTATAATGTGGTAGAAGATGCATTATCCATGAGACCCGCGACATTCTCACTGATGGACATCACCAAGGATTGGAAGGCACAATTATTAGTAGAGTACTCCAAGGATCAATAGGCATGCAAGCAAGGAAAATTTTAAGGATGGAAAATTTTCTTGAAGTTTAAAAAACATTGGCAAATCTCACTAATCCCTAATATGCAAACTATAAAATGCTTATTGATATATTTGTAAAATTATTCAAATTTATAATGATTTTATATATAGTCTCTATTTAATGTTGGGAATTTTTAAGGTAAAATAATTTTATATTCTAAAATTTGGGCAAATAATCTTTTATAAAAATTGGAAATTGGCGAACCGTTTTTGTGGAAAAATCATGGAAATTAGCCCACAGGGCGAATATTAGCCCCTAAAATTTTCCATGCATGCAAGATCTTGGATGGTACTTTTGGGAACGATATATCCTCACATGCAACCTGTGACCTTTCATCTCCCTTTTCTCTTATTTTCCTTTATTTCCATAAATAAATGTGCCAAAAATACATGTTTTCCTTTTTAATGCCTTAGTCATTTCCTTTGCCAATTTCCCTTAGACATAAACGCATCTAGTGATGACCACGAGGATACTTTTGCCCAAGATCTAGCTTGGAATATGTGTCCCTTAACCATGGTCTTATTTTTCCTTTATTAACTTTTATTGAATGACCTTTTAACCATGGGCTATTACAGCCTCTCACAGTAAATCCTCTGGGAAATACTAATCTCCACTGGAAAAATAATTTGGTGACTAATTGTCTCCCTCTACTACTCAATCTGGCCCTCTCCAGGAAACTCATATTCTTTCAGGTTATTCGCACTACCTCTGGGAAATACACATTTTTTCTCTTGAAAATGCATAAAACCACTGGGAACCCTTCCTAGCAAGCCATCCTATCTCCTTCTTCCTCATATATCCACTTGATATGCCTTCGACAACTCGCACAGAGAAATTATCACTCTAGCGCTAGAAAATATTGAGGAAATATCCTCCAAAATCCGGCCCCCAAATATTTGTTGAACCCTTGCTACTAATGCTTCCCTAGCTTCAACTACGCCCTTGGTGAATACTTACAACTGGATAATCTAATTGCTGAAATGATACTCAATAAACTAATGTCTTCTCCAAACCCTTTGACCTTCTCTTATAATCTATCATTGGAGTCTCAATAGCCATCATGGGATATCAACATATGGCTAAGATCGTATTTATTATGTCAATTAACTTTTCCGGAAGTCTCTAGAGAAAAATCAAACTCCCTCAATTAATTCACTTTAATTAACTAATTTCCTTAATTTAGACCTAGGAAATATTTAGTTATTGGCTAATAATTTAGTTAAGTTGTTTCTAAGTATTTTCTTGTGAATTCTTTTCTGGGTGGAGATCTCATGTTACTTAGCCTCATAAACATCTTAGAGACTAGAACACTTGTCCATTGCTACCATAATAAAAAACTAGCAGTGTAAACTTTTCTTTTTGTATTTTTCCCCATTTTATTCATGGTCTCCTTGTGTATGTTTTTAAGTATAAAAGAAGTTGTAATTTCATCTTCTGAAAATTGAAATCTTGTCACTTAAAAATTCTAAACGAAAGGTTTATCTGATCTTCAAATCGATCCAAAATGTCAAAAATACAACCTCAACAATAAATCGATCGAAATCACTAATTGTTTGGTTTGTTAAAGTTTGGTCACAATTGTTGGAAAACCTTCATTTTGAGTTCCCTTTATCAAGTACCCATGAAATCTATCAATGATTCTCAGGACATACACACCAAGATTGGAAGAATATAGAAAATCCCAAGGAAACTAGAGGGTGGGACTTAAAAAATGTCTATGAATTTAGCAAAGAATCAAGGTCTAAGAACCTTTAAAGACTTATTAAATGTAAAGGGATTTGGCACAACATTGTATTGCAAAAGTACCTTAAATATGAAATTTGCAAAAGTGTGTTAATGTATGATTTTGAAGAGTGGATCTAAACACTACTTAAATCATCCACAAATGTTTTAATACTTTGGAAATTGTGAGTCCTTTCATTTCCCCTTATTGGGATTCAACTTGCACGGAGAGTGGGGGATGGAAGAAAGGTAGATTATCTTAATCGTTGGGTGGGATGTGTAAGTTAGAACCATCTTCCTCACAATGTTTCACTTTTCTTACATTAAGAAAGAAGGATAGTGCTAATTGATATAGCAAATCCAATTGTCATTAATATTTGATAGCAAGGCTAAATGAATGCTAAGCCTCTAGGATTGGAAGGATGGGATGATGATTTCCAGTAGGGTCATATCATGAAGTTGTAAGTCTCCAAGATTTGAAGTACATGATGGTGATATCTATTTGGGTTATATAAGGATGATTTCATAGATCTCTATTAGATTGGGATTGTAGAATGATTCCTTCTTATGGTAAAAAAACACAATCGTAGGTAAATTCCAATCTAGCCTAGTTATAAGGGTAGGTTTAATTATAAGACAATTGATGTAGCATGGTGGTTGGAAAATATTTAGAAAGTTGAATCTCCATTGAAGTCCAAAATATGTATGTAGTTATCCCTAGCTATCAAAACGTTGACATTGGAGATCCTTCAAAGAAGGGAAAATTATGGACTTTGAAGTTTTCATTATAAAAATGTGATGGGAAACAACTAACTAGTTATTAGTTCATTGTTTTTATAAAATGGAGGTTTTGGGTGATATATTCCTCTTATCTAGAGGAAAAGGTTCTTGGAAAGAGGCTTCTCTACTAGCATATGTATGAGAAAATCGTTTGGTGATAGATCTCCTCAACATCGTAGATCATTGCCTCCAATTTCCTCAAGGGACATTTGTTTATAAAGGAACTCTAGCTTTTCCAATGATGCAAGGATATATCCCTTCCATGTGCACCAACAAATTAAATTCCATTATCAAGGTGATAAACTCACCCCAAAGGGAAAAGTGCTATGATTGGTTAATGATCTCTAGGTGGATAAAATTTATTGTTGGGATTTTTCTAATGGTGCTTACCAAGGTACTAGTGTGTTGTGTAGGTTTGAAGATGTAGTTTATCTCAATGAAATCAATAATATTTTATTTAAATATAAAATGATCATAGGTACAAACAAATTATGGCAGAATGGAAGGCATTAGTTATCTTTTTAAAACTAGCAGTTGAATAGGAGATCACATGTATCTAGGTACTAGGAGATACCAAGTTGGTTATTGACAAGGTAATGCAATCAATAAACATGCAACATTTCATTCTCATACCATAGTTTGATCAATTCAAATTGACAAAAGTTATATTCTATGTTATTTATTTTGCAAATCTTCAAAAAGCTCGACATGGAAGATGATAGTTTGTCTAAAAGAGTTTTGGATGTAACAAAAGGATTTTAGGAGTTATTGGAAGAAAAATTTGGTGCTTTCAAAACAACAATAATGAGATCCTTACATGTTTTCAAATTTGTTTTTTTAATGATATTGTGATATTTTATATTTTTATTTTGACTCTATTATGTTTTATTTAAGATGTGTGCTTGAGGACAATGTTTAGAGATGTATATCCTTACTACCATGTTTTTTTTATATGAGGTTGATAGTGCTAAAATTCTCTTCACTTAGTTTTTCCTAGAGAAGAATTTCATGATGGTGCATATTTCATATATAAAATATAACCTTTTTGTACTTGAAATAAAAGTTAAATTCTTTCCTAAATTACAAAATAAAAATAAATAAGTTATACTCTAAAATCATGTTCCACATATTTAAAGAAAAATAAATGAAGTGATAATAGTTATTATTCATCCTAAAGGTGAGAATTTTCATGTAGTTTACCACCATGAATAATTCACTCACCTCCGAGTTTCTTCAAGGGAGAATAGTTAAGGCCTAAGAAAATGTTCCTTACGCAAGGTACGTGAACAAATTATTGGTCATCATCACATGTAACTATGCTAGATATGTCTAGCCGCTTTTCATGTTGCAATTGATATAAATGAAGGATTTCAAGGGGAAAAAGTTGAAATATGTCTAAAGAACATGCTTTCCAAGCTTGATTTAAATCCCTTCAATGTACTTCTTATCATTACATCTTGGCGTATATGGATAGCTTGAAATTCCAATCTATTCAAAGATAAGTATAGCTTACCTTATAATGTGTTGTTTACAACAAGTCCATTATGGGAAATGTCAAATTTATGCATAAGGTAAAGGCTCAAATAATAATAAATATTCTAGTAATAAGAGTGGGGCTTGGACCTTTTCTAATGGGGTTTGTAAGGGGGACTCACCAATTTATGGAGCAAGAGGAATTGTATTTCTCAGTAAACCTCATTTCTTCAAATTAATTTTAGGTTTGGGTTAGTGAACAAATAATTACAAGTTAACTGAATTAAAAATGGTAATATACATTACTGCGAACAAAGGTGCCTCAAAGCTTTAGGTTTTTAGGATTGTGATTAAATAATTGAGAGGGGTAGTAGTATGAAAATCCTTATGTTGAGGTTTATTTATGAGGAGGTACAAAATTCAAATCTACTTTTCATTCTATATTTTTTACCCATGTTTACATGTAGCATAATGGGGAGGTTGATTTTCTTTCGAAGGATGGTATTCAATTGGAAACAAGTTTATGGAGAACCCAAAAATTTAAAGATGGGTTGTCTACTATTTATCCACTCCCACTTTTGCTTTGATCAAGCTATATCTAATACTTTTATTTCTTTTTTGTGTTTGGGTTTAGATTGGTTAGCATATCTCTCTCTTTTAGTTTTTGTATATCACTTTAAAGCCTCTGCACCTAGACTTTTAAAATGCACCGTGGATTGTATCTTTTGAGACATTTAAGCTATATGCCTCTTTCTTATTTATACAAAGTAGTAGTGATATAAGTAATATTGTTTTTTTGTTGACATAAGGGCCTATGCTAGTATACTTTAGAAAAGTAGATTTCCTTTAGTTATTATGATGCAATATGACTATGGGGAGGATCTTGAATGCATAAGCATATACAAAATATAATTTTCATATATACGAGTGAAAACTATGATTTTTCTCAAAGAAAAATGTTAATTTATATTTCTTAATAGAACCAAAAAAAAAATTGAGGAATCCATATTTGGATAATATGCAAAATAAAATCTAAAAATCTAAAAATTAAAACCATTATTCAACCAAATAATGCACTAAGTTGCTAAATTTTAGAGTTGAACCAAGACATTATGAATGAAATATGGTAAATAATTTCATAATCAAACCCTATGAAATTCTGTGAATTGAGCCCTTAATCAATAAATTACTTATTTTCCAAATTTAAGTAACCATATCTTACAAATTCTAATGTTTTCTTATGCAAATTAAGAACAATATTTCTCAATGTCTTTTATGTTTTAAAATTTGAGAGAGTATATGATTATAAGGTAGTTGTCATCATATGTTTTTGTGCAAGCATCCTATAAATATCAACCACAAAGATTTTCATTGTTGTACTAGATCAACAAGGCCATTTATGTTGTTGTAAAAAACCAACAAGGTCATTTCCATTGCTATTAGGTGGCATAAATTTTTGTCACTAATTTTATTCTCAAATCTTTAATTCGTAGGTCTATGGTTAAGGAAAACTTTGTTCCTTTGATCTCAATATAAATCTATTGTAGCTAATGTTGTGTAGGATTATTAGCCTCTGTTTTAGTATCTATTTAATTTGTTTACAATAAACAAATTTTTGCTTTCTTTCCTTCATTTTTTTATGAAATATGAGATGATTTTACATATTTGATTTTAAGTGTTTGTATGAAGCGAAGGATACAAAATCTAGAACACAGATTGCAAGGATTTTCATGTTAGCAAACATATTCCTTATAAAATGTGAAGATCGTTATGTGGTATAATCAATCCTGATTAAGGTCCATCTTCTTATAAATATGAATTCATAAATCCTAATGTAAACACATCACCTTCAAACCAAGTAGAGGGAGAGAAAAAGGAATGACAACAACAAAAGAAATGTCCATCTTATAACAACAATGGCATACACTGCAACCTTAGTTCATGAAAAAAGGTTGTGGTTATTGTTCTGAAACGAGCTCACAAAAAGATAGGAAAGATATATCAACGCCTTAGAAATAAGCCTCTTCGAGGGGGCAACCTCCTTTACATTACACAAATGAATAATTCTTAGATGATTCAAATGACAAAACCTCCTTTCTATATATAGGAGTCTAAGGGGTCACAATATAACCAAAGCCGAGCTAACAATAATAATATAAAGGCACAAAAATAACAATATTGGGATTCTATGGGGCATAATAATAACAATATGGGGACAATAGGGGCACAACAATAACAATAAGGGATACAACGATAATAGTAATGGGGGAATCACTAGTATTATAGGGACCTAACATGCCCCTCTCCTTAAAAAAAGTGTTGTCCTCAACGCTTGAGTAGTTCTGGATGCTTCTGCATAAAATTCTCATCCTCCCATGTGGAATCTTCAACGAGTAATTTCTTCCACTTGATGAGATACTCTGAAATTGATCGATTTCGTAGCTGTCAAGTTTTTATTTCTTTGAATGCTTCGGGTTCCAATATGATTTTTCCTTCCTCATCAAGTTCTAGAAATATTGTTTAAACTGGAAAATTGTCATGTATAACCTTCTTTAAACATGGAAAACTGGGTGCACTCGGAAAGCTGTAGGAAGCTCCAATTTGTATGCCATAGTACCTATCTTTTGCAACACCTTGTATGGACCATAATACTTTGGTGATAATTTATTATCCTTCTTAGCTTGCTTGAGGGACATTTGTTTTATGGTTTGTCGCGTAGGAATACCAATCACCTACATCAAAACTTCTTTCATTGCAATTGATCTGCCTGTTGTTTCATCATTGTGCTAAGGTGAGCAACCTTTCAGAGTTGGAGAAGTTGTTGTTGATGTCGATGTGATCTTCCACTGTTGAACCTTAGAATTTCTCTTAAATATGATGTGATGGATGGTTGATGATATCCATAAAGTGCCATAAATGGGGTCATTTTTGTTGCAGTATGGAAGGAAGTGTTATACCATTGTTTGGCCAGAGGCAACCATTTAACCCATTGTGTTTGTTTATCAGATACAAAGCAATGAATATATCCTTGCAAACATTTGTTTACTATCTCAGTTTTCCGAAAAGATTGAGGATGATAAGATGAGATATGAGCTAACTGAGTACCAAGTCAAGAAAATAATTATGTCCAAAATTTCCAGTGAAAATGGAATCTCTATCACTTACAATAATCTTTGGGTTTCCATGTAGCTTTTGAATTGTTTCTGTAAATGCAGTAGAAATTGTACTCGTTTTAAATGGATGAGATAATAAACAAAAGTGTGCATACTTGGTAACTCTGTCAATTACCGCCATGATAACACTCTTTCCTGTGGACTTGGGTAAACCTATGATAAAATCCATTGAAACCTCCCCCAACGTTGGATTGGAATGGATAAAGGTTTTAATAGTCCCGAGGTTTTAATTGTTTCAAATTTATTTTGTTGGTAAACCAAACATTGTGTCACAAACTTTTGAATATCCAATTTATGGCCATCCCAAAAAAAATCCTTCTTAACCCTATGGTAAGTTTTTAGAAATCCTGAGTGCCCTCCTAAGGGAGAGGTGTGCAATTCCCTAAGAATCATTTGTTTGAGTTGGGAATTCTTACATAGGTATAACCAATCCTTGTACCATAACGAATCATTTTTCCAACTAAATGTATCAGATTTACTGGGATCTTGTTGTATCTTTTGAATGAGTGCCCACACTTCCTCATCATTCCTCCATTCATCCCTTGCTTTGTTTATCCAATTTGGTTTGATAATAGAAATGGCACAAACAAATTATTCCACATGCTCATCCTTTCGTGAGAGTGCATTTGCCACAACATTCTGCTTCCCTTTTTTTGTAGATGATTTCAAAGTCATAACCCAACATCTTTGTGACCCATTTTTGCTGCTCTTCTGAAGATAATATTTGTTCAAAAAAGTATTTAAGACTATCATGATCCATTTTTAAGTGTCTTCTCATTAGGTAGGGTTGCCATTTCTTAAGTGTATGTAATATTGCCAACATTTCCTCCTTATAAATGGCTTTGTGTAAATACTTTCCTTTGGTTGGACAACTTTCGAAAGCAATTGGTCTTTCTTCTTGCATTAAAATAGCACCAATTCCATTTCCTGAGGCATCACATTCCATAATAAAGGTTTTTGTGAAGTTCGGTGTAGCTAAGACTAGTGCTTAGCACATTACATCTTTAACATGTTCAAAGGTCTTCGTTTCTTCTAGAGTCCATGAAAATGCATCTTTCTTCAATAATGTTATTAGAGGTGTTGTTATTCTCCCATAATTCTTAACAAACTTGCGATAATACCCTGTCAACATGAGAAATCCTCGTAGATGCTTTATGGATGTGGGGATTTTCCATTCCTTAATGGTTTTAATTTTTCTAGAATCTACCTTAACACCTTCATGAGATACAATATGACCCAGATATTCCACCTCTTGTACTCTAAAGAAACCTTTGGAGATTTTTGCATATAATTATTTCTCCTCCAATAGTTTGAGCACCATGTCAACATGTTGGACATGATCCTTCCAAGACTTGTTGTAGATTAGTATATCATCAAAAAATACTCACACAAATTTTCTAAGGAAGAGAAGAACCAAGTCAAACTGGAGCTCGATGCGTACTTTGATCAGTTGATGCTCATGACTAGCAGCGCAGATTTGCAAGTCAGTACAAATAACATGCAGATGTACATCGTCAGCCTGGCAATCGAGGTAAGAGTTCATTTATAGAAATACATCATCAAAGAGTACACAGACACCATTGCACACTACCAAGCATGGCATCAGTGCATCGTCGAGGATCACGGAGAGGAATATTGATGAGCTAATCTTTCCAAAACCGTGCGAGTCTTAGTGTTGCCTTTTCTGGATGACTCAAGCCTATTTTTTGTCCCACATGGGTATATGTGGAAAATGTCTTTTTATAAACATGATGTAAAGTGAAATTCCAGGTGTCATTAATGGAATGAAAATAGTCATATGTAATGTAAAGAGTTATGTAATGAAGTTGAAGAGTCATGAGGGTAGTCCAAGAGTCACAAAGGGGAATGTCAAGGGTCACCCTACCCTTTGTTATAAATAAAACCTCATAACTCATAGAAGGGGATTTTGAGAGCCAAGATTTTGCTAGGAATTTCTTAGAGAGGGATTGGAGAGTATTGTGACGAGCCTTAGCTTCTCCATAGTATAGAGCGAGTACATCTCTTTGGAGGAGCAGGCAATGTTGACTGTAATATTCCACTATTGGGGCTAGTGACTATCATGGTTGTACGTATGGATGGAACTTTCACTTTATATAATATAACAGAGCCAGCATGTTTCATGCATATGTTGTTATTCTAGTTCGACTATTCTGGTTACTTTAGCAATGTATGTAGTTTTAACTTATGCTTTTATGTATGGAATATTATGTATGTGATTGTATTAATGTTATTGAAGCGTGTTTTTGGTTTAACTCATCACTTTGGATTGCCGCCTATTCTACTTTCTAGTTCGTGATGTCTTTCAGTTGTGTGTTCCTTTCAAGTTGCGTAATATTACAGGCTTCTAAGGGACACACTTCTTCTCCCTATGTGTTTTAGAACCTCCCCATGCATCTCTCTTTTCTTGTTGCAAGGTCACACCCTTGCTTCCAAAAAATATATGTGCTTACCTCTACGCACTATCGTAGTCAAGGCATAAATTTACTACCCACTGTTGGGACTCCTACTCCAAATGGTCTAAGGTCTAGTTGGGACTTCCTACCTAGGAGATCCCTTGACATGTTGGAGGGTCCAACACCATCAACACCATTATACCACTCATTCCTCTAGGATGAGTCTTCTTTAATATCTTTTCAGACTCCCGAAATATGAAAATATTGTAGAGCACTTGTCTTTTTTGAAATCATTAAATTAAATGAAAGGACGCCTACCTAGTATACTTTAACCCTTTTCTAGACTAGATGGACTATTTACGAAAAAGGAATACTTTAGTCAAACATGGCTAAAAGGTTCTCTTGTGTATTGGTTTATGCATTTTCAAACCCAAGAGACAAATTTATGAAAAGGAACCTCTTGGATTTTTCTTTTTCCCCTCTTTTTCAAACTATCTAAACATGAAAAATAAGTTGAGTTATACCTTTGTTGGACTTGCAAAACCATTAAACAATGGAGAACTCATCGAGGATGACGAGACTAAACCACTCCTTCTCAGGGTTCGTTGAAAATACTCAGAAGGATTCATCTGAAGGATGAACTTATAGATCAAGAATAGGTTATCCTCCTCAAGATTGTAAAAACTAAAGAGGTATTGGCCATAAATGGTTGGGAAATTAGGGAAACATGGCATAATATGTATTTAGGAGAGTGAGTCGCTCTTGAACATGAAACTCTCTCACCTCCGTGACTATTTTGGGTTGGGGAATCCTCTTACCTCTATGTTGATCACACCTTAATGAAATCATTCATGATGGGTCTTTTAGTCAATGCTTCTAACTCCATATAAGTGTCACTGATATGTTCAAGAGAAGGTACACCCTCATCTGACATCTGCCACAATACCTTAAGCCTTGCTTCATGTCTGTCACCCCTGAACCGACTATTAATCATCAACATTTTGTGTCAATTCTTGATACTAGTTTCATGTCGTTGCTAGGGGATAAATCAAGGCCCTCCTGCAACGGGTTGCTTCCTGTCAACAGAAACACATTATCCAGGAAGTTAACTTATAAAATCCCTTCAGCACCTTAGAGCTTGAATACCTAAATGACAAGTTTCCTCACTTTCGGCGACAAGTTTTCATCATTAGCCTTCGCCGGGAACGTTTTATGTGGTGTTCAACTTCAACTCATTCATTAACATGTCATAAACTATGCTTAGTACCTTGAGGTTCATTATCATTATCAATGGTTCCTCTCACATCTATTAACAACATTCATCATTGGATGGTAATCAGATGGTGTCTATCATGTTTGAATCCAACACATTTATTCACCTGGTTAGACTCGTACTATCGAGTGATGAAGTAAAAGGCTTCAAATCTAGTTTCATCCATCTGGGTTATGATTTCAGGATTCATACAAGATTTTAAAGTATGATGGTTATAGTCATGAAAAGGTCATCCGAGCGTGCCATCCACAATATGTCTTCAGTGGAAATGACTTTGATTATTTTAAATGTAAAGTGGCTTATATGTTAAGTATGGGTATTCCTACCTCAGCAATGAGATCATGATGATAATGTATTTTAATAGGAAATTGATGATCTCAACCAGTCTATTCTTGATCCAGACTTTTCACATGGTAAGTCACTTCATTCCTCAACCACTGCTTCTGACTTTGTACTTTAGGGGGCAATCTGTTAGAGGCCATTTTGTCACATTCAACCAAATGACCTTGAACGCAAATTAATAATCATCCATATCATCCCCTGCAAATCCAAAAGCATGTCCTTTCCAGAAGTTTCAATAATTCTGCATTGCATTGGATAAAAACCCTATTTTAGGTCCCCATCGCACTTCCTTAGTTCATACAGTACGATGACGCGGGTTGCATTAGAAGGAGAAGTGTTGTCCAACACAGGTTTCTTTCACACAAGTGAAATCGCCCCTGAAACGATGAAAAAATTAAAAGTAATTTTGAAGCTTCTACTTCTAGAGGCTTCTATTGTGGAAGTTCCCATTCTTGGTTAAGGGTATCCTCGAATTCCTACAAATGGGGTCTTATCACTTATCCCATGGACCTTATCCCCTTTTAAAGTGGAACTTACCCTATTTTAATGAATTTACAACTTCCTCATTCCTCCTATAAACGCATCACCTGCTATTGGGACTAGGTTTTCTTTTCGAGACTCTTAGTTATGCCCTCATGTTTCTCATTTAGGTCTAGAGGTCCATAATCTATTCATGTTCTTGAGGAATGATTGAAGGCTTGCTTTTGTGGCAAAGGAATGACAATATATATGAGAGGGATCTACAAGGCCAAGGTCTTCAAGGGTTGTAATCTCCTCCTACTTTTATTAATACAAAAATTCCTCATTTTCCTATACATTATATCTCATTTATGCATATGTATAACAATGACTCATTGGCTTATTTTTTAGAGATGTTTCTATATGATATTTTTACGTTTTTGTTCTCTTTATTATTTTAGATGTTTTTCAAGTTCCACTTATAGCATTTGGAGTTGGAGCTAAAGATTGCAATCAGGGAGAAGAAGAGAGTTTACATTGGTTTCCAGGTAAGTCTTTCTTCCGTATTACAAATTTCTCTAAGGAAAACATAACATATTTGTATTGGTTGTTTCTCTAGACCAAGCCACTAGGTATAGGGAGATTCCTTTTGTCCATGGAATGAATTTATCCATAAAAAAAAAATGAACATAGGATTTATGCTTAATCCACTAAGGTATGGAGGATGGTCTTAATTGACCTTTAACCGTCAACTCTCTAAACCTAAAATTGCAACCTTGGTTGGCACATTGATTTGCTTCCTGGTTATTATCCCTTAGAATGTGCTTGAACTCATATTTGGGATGTATTTTGATGCCTTCTTAATCTTATTCTAGAGATTATCTAGAACTTTGTCTCTAAGGGAAGTTCATTTGACCAAATACTGAATTATTAAAAGGGATTCACCCAACATAATGAGAGAAGAGACTTGAAATATTTTGGTGAGAAGAATGCCTTAGAGTAAACTATAGGATTATTCTTGATTATTTTTCATCTTCCCATGCCCCATGAATACTCTAAAACTTTGATTTCTTTGGGGCCACAAAAAACCCTCTCTGCCACACCTAATATAATATAATATTATATATTAATATTTTGTTTATATATTTTATATTAATTAATATCTCTAGAATATGCATCAATATACATTATTATATATTAAACCAAATATTATATTAAAACTCTTTATATTATTCAAATACCTAAGTTTGCAGTCATCTCTCAAGTTAAAGTAAGGGAAAAATCGATAGAAATGTCTAAACGGGTCCTCAATGGTAACCTTCGCCTCTTTTTCTATTTTTGACAAACTCTTCATGAATTCCATGCCAGAAGCATCACCTTCATCTCTAAAGCATACAACAATATTGTATCACTTAAATAATTTAATAGGATGTAAAATATCTAACTTAATATCATGTAAGATATCTAGCCTCTTTCAATCACTCAGATTAAAATCTCATTCCACGAAATCCTCGACAAGGAACACAATCCTCCTGTTCATGCTGTTACACCTAAAGATATAGACTAAGATCACCCCTGGGCATACTTTGATGGATCTGCACAAGATCAAGGATGTGGGGGGGTTGTTTTATTGCATCTATCTGACAATGATATTTTTCGTATCCAGATGGGCCTGGGGGCTGGTACAAACAACTATGTTGAACTCATCACTCTTAGACATTTTCTTCATTTTTCTTTGGATCATGATTGCAGACACTTACAGATTTTTGGGGACTCCAAAATCATTATAAATTGGTTCAATAACACAAATACATGTCATGTGCACTCACTCAAGAACATATTGGATGAAGCCATACTTTTAAAATCACAATTTGATTATATTTCTTGTCATCATATTTATAGGGAATGTAATCAGATTGTCGACCAATTATCCAAGGAGGTCGCGGTCCAGCCTAGGGGTCTATGGCTAATACATGAATGGTGGGAGGATGATCACTACTAGCATTACCATCATTTGTACATAGATCGGATATTTCAGGAAGCTGATAGGCCCTAATGCAGTCTTTTTTTGTTGATATTATTAGACTCTTATATTATGCTCTTTATTTTCCTGTATATAT
>APFE031023155.1:7840-27035 GCA_000404065.3 Pinus taeda | reverse complement strand
ATTATTGTTGAAATAGATGTTAAGTGAATCAACTAACAAATTTCACTTCTATTTATTTTTATACTAAGAAATACATAAATAATGGTGGATAGTAACTCCTGGTAGGATTATTAGGTAGTAACTCTTAGTAAGTGTGCTACCTATTTTTGTGAGAAGATTTTCTTAAATTATGGTAGACAATAAATGTAATAGATATGACTTGCAAATATATAAAATTTACAAAATATGCCCAAGAAATAACACCAAAGATTGTTATAATGGAAATATATCTTTATTACGATCTACAGAAAATCCTTGAGGTAGGGTAACACCATACAATCACTCCTTAAGGAAGGAGAAGACTCCTCAAACCATATGCTCGACAATACAAAACAAAACTTGACATGTCTCAATGGAGAGTCTCTAGCCTCTATATAGGCTGCATACATACAATACCTTGGGACTATTAATACCATTCATCCAATACAATGAGATTATCACATTATTCCCTAATTACTTACGATCCCTTGCATAATGTAGGTTAACCACTTTATTTATTAACTATGACCCATTTATTTATCATCCTTACATTATTACATCACATTATTCCCTTGGGTACCTCCCTCTGTACTCCATATTATCCCCCCTAGGTATACTACATTCCACCCCCCTTAAGCATGTTTCGTCCCCGAAACATGAGAAGAACACAAATAATAAGATCTACTCAAAAGAGTAATCCATTGGTACCATGCACGAGCATCTAGCCATCCAAGAAAAATGTGAACACTCAATCTAGCCAAGGCCTCACTCACTTGAGATGGAATTTATTTCTTGTAGTTCATGTGTCGTGATGTGTTGTGGGTGGATCATTGCACCTCTCTTGTGTGTATTCTAGGGGTTTCCGTCCTTGTTACTAATTCTTTGCCACCTTGCTAGTTGTTGTCTTGTTGGGTAGTGAGAATGGTGATATGATGAAGCTTTAATTGATGGTGGATCTTTCTTCTATTCCCCACCTAATGCTGTCTGAGTGGTATCGGGCTCCTTTTGTGGTACCTACTTTTGTTTATTGTATTCCATTATTAGTTTCACCATAGACTCCTCATTTGATGTGTCAGTATGTGTAGAGTTTTCTTCTTGGGCCTCATTGGACTCTACCTATTTACTAATGAAAATATCCTGCAATGTAGTTTTCTTATTTTTATACCAGATCTTCAAGAATTTTTTTTGCACATTAATATTGATAGTACCAACGGATTCCATCTAAGGTAATCCCAAAAAAACATCAACATCAACCATATCTAAAACATAAAAGTCAGAATGCAACACATACTTATCCACAAAAATCTTCAAACCTTTATAAAGTTGAACATACTCATATCAACCTATCTTTTTTCAGTATTGGTCCATGGTATTGTAACAAAGCCTATTTACAAATTAATAATATCCATAGTAAAGTGATAGTGAATATCCATAATTAAAATTTTTGTTATATTGTAAATTTATTGTAAGTATTAAGTTTTTATATGTTTATTAACTAAATTTAAATACTATTATAGACTATTTTATTAATTATATAGTATTTTTATATGTTATTATTTTAATGTGATATGTATATTTATAATTTTCTTTTAATCTAAAAGATTTATATTTTATTAGTAAAAAAGTACCTTTAATAGAATTTCATTATTTTAATTGTTTATTATTAATTGAATCAATAATTAAATGTTTACACTCATTTACTAAAACTACAACATCTCCCTATATTAGACTATATTGTAATTCATAATGATTAGAGAAAAAGTTTCTTATGATTAGTCATATAAGATTTTGACTCTTTCTAATTAATTACATACTATTTTTTGAGTCCAAAAACTGATGTGATTAATCACAGAGAGTCTTTTCTCTATATTATTCTCAACCTTTTATTAATTTTTAATGGTTTTTTTTATATTAAAAATATAAAGAGAATTAGAATTTTTTTACCAACATGACTTCCTTTTTTTACCACAATTGCTTTCTATCTTTATAAAGTTGATGTGCATATTAAATTACATTATTTTATGATTTTTTTTTTGTCGTTAACACTTTATTTTTTATGTAAAATATTATTTTATTTATACTTAATATTAAAAGATATGATGTGCGCTTTCCAAACAATTCTTTTACAAATAGCACTCACCTGCTCACCTGAACTTTTCACTGGTAGCAACTAGCATTTCAACTTCAACGTGGGAGACATGGCACTCAAACAGGTTGTAGTTTAACTAAGAAAAGAGCTCTACAAGCCTGAGTCTGACAATACAATCTCTGGCACGTTCTCCATTCAGTAACGTTCAACAATGGAAGAAGCCTGTGATGGATCCTGATAATAGGTACAAGAGACTTATGTTCAGTTGAAGTGGGATGTGCTTTCCAGCGAACGTGGAGAGAATTTTACTTGAGGTTTTTCTCTGTAGAAGTCTATGTTCAGTTAACTTGGGTTTGAGAATTTTTTATGTAGAGACTTATGTTCAGTGGACTTGGAGTGTGCTTTGCAGTGGACGTTTGGGGTTGTGTCAATTATCCATGGATGAAAAAATCAGTTTATTTATTTTTATGTTAGTTCATATCATTTAGTTTTCTGCTATTAAAAATTATTAGAATGAGAGTAGTTCACTGAGGTCACAAATTTGTTTGGAAAATAGTGGAAATTTCGGCATGATTTTAGAAATTTTGGGTTGTAGTTGTCAAATTTCAGGATTTTGGGTGTCTAGGGGTTTTTGATAGTGCTGAATCCATTTCCATCATAAAAAAAACAATTCAAATACTCTTATGGTCAGATTTTTTGAAAAAACAAATAACTTTACATGCGAATTTGTGGCCTCGTTAGACAAAGCCATTAAAATATTCTAGAAACAACTATCTTTTGGCCAGCTACACATGTGAGGGGAAAATTCACATTGAGCCTTTTATTTTTGGAGGAACTACCCAATCACTTAATTGTACAGTGAGATTATCACTTATGCTTTGGCTTTTGGTTTAAATTTTTCTTCAAAATAGGGATATCTTAAGTGTTTTTATTCTAGGTAATATTGGGTTAATATTCTCCATGTGAAACGACTTAAGCTAGGTTCACGATTAGGTGAGATGATTTGGGCTAGTTCTTGTTAAAATTGGAAACTAGGGCCAAATTCCACTTTGGACAACTCATTTGATGGAGAGAATTATTGCATTGAATTCCTTTTTTTCGAGAGGACCAAAATTGACCTAAGGTTCACTGAAATTGGGCAAGGAGATATGTGTTTTTGAAGTGAAGCACATACATGTGCAAATTGTCAAGGTCGGCCACACTATCATGGAGGTTCATGAAGCCCAAGAGACATGTCTTTTGACCCATATCAACTCATATAAATAAGAATGACCTCCAACCTCATTTGGCACCTCATCAACTCAACATATTCTTCTCTCTCATTTGATTGGTTCCTACACCTTATTGGGCGACTTTTCTCTTCACACGTGTGGGTGAAAGGAGGTTGAATTTTAGGAGGTCAAAATCAAGAAATTTTATGCAGTTTGACCAAGCATTGACCAATATTGACTTTGACTTTATGGGAAACTTTTAACTTCGATTTTTGGGAGAATTTCAATTTGGGCAGGCCAAGTTTCTAGGCACACAAACCAAGGCATTCTATTGACTTTGACTGCATTGACTTTAGACTTGCAACTAGGATTTTACAATAGATTTGACTTTGACTTTGACTTTGACCGAATATGAGGAGGAATATTGGGATTGCTTTCAAGGCATCCTGACCCGTTGATCAAACCGCATTAACCAAGGTTGACCAAGCTCCTTAGTGGATTGTTTGCTAATCCATTGTTGACTGGTTAGGGCTATTTGACTGTTATTGATTGGAAGTAGAAAATTGCAGATTTGACAGGGTCGTTTTGGACGTGATTTGGCAAGTCAAATTTGACTTTGACTTTGTATTATTGTACTCTCTCTCTATTGAACTTTTGATATTTATAATAAGAAGAATTGATCAAGGGTTTCCCCCATATTGGGGTTTTTCTTTGGCTTGAACCAAATTCTTGTGTTCTCTTGTCTTGGCTTGTTTTTTGCATTTTATTGTTTATATTCTATCTACAGTTACTGTCAATGTGATTAATAGTTAATGTGTTTGCTATTAAAAAATAAGTGGAAATTATCATTGGGCTAATAAAAGGACATTGAAGTAATTGTTGCAATCATAAAAAATACCATTGTTAACTAAAATTAACATGATATCAGAGCCTAGGTGAGGAAAAACCCAAGAAAGAGAGAGTAAAGCAATCACTAAGATATATGTTGGACAAAGAATATTTGACAAGTCTCCATGACCTCTACATCTTACTTCAAGACTAAGGACAAGCTCAATGACAAATCTGACTATCATGCATGGAAGATGATTTTGGACCTGACTTTGGAGGAGCATGAAGTATTGGACTATGTGCAAGGAAAAATGGTGGAGCCTCCTTCAAATGCACCTATTGTTGTGAAAACAAAGTATAAAAAAGGTGAGGTAAAAGCTAAGAAAATTTTGATTGACTCCTTTCAAAAGCATTTGGTTGCCTATATTTGAAAACTTCTAAGGAAATATATGACAAGTTGGTTGGAATGTTCAAAGTGAACAATGCAAATCAAATCCTCTTTCTCAAGAACAAATTGAAGGATATCAAGATGGACAAAGGGGAGTCTATCCAATCCTACTTCATGAGAATAACTCAAATCAAGAATCACTTGATATATATTGGAAAAGTTATTGTTAACAGGGAAGTCACTCTCATTTCTCTTGGAGGTCTTTCAAGACCATGGGATGTATTTATCATTTCCATTATCAACAATGACATGATACCTGCTTTCGATGAGTTATTGGGTAGATGCATTCAAGAGGACACAAGAATGATGAAAAAAGATAAATCCAACAATGGAAATGAACCTACTGATTTCTTTACACATACAAAGAGGAAGAATGATGTTGGTCCAAGGAAACAGGGTCAAGGATCTAGGAAGGGATTCAAAGGAAGATGCTACAATTGTAACAAGTTCGACCACTATGCTAGAGAGTGCCCTCACAAGAAAATCCTCCAAGGGATGATGACAACAACAACAACAATTACAAAGGAAATGGCAATCAAAGGAACAACAGGTTCAATAATCAAGGAAAGAAGAATTCTCCAGCTACTTGAAATGGAAATGGATACCTCCAAAAAGGAGAAGAAATTCCAAGTATGATGAAAGTAATGTTGTAGAAAAACAAGATGAGTTTTATCTTATTCCTGCTCTATCTACTACCTCTCCTCTAGATACTTTGGATCATTGGTTAATTGATAATGAAGTCTCAAGGCACTTCACTAGATACAAAGAGGCCCTCATAAATTTGATTAAGAATAAAACTAATCTAAATATTATACTTGGATATAATGCCACCTACCTTGTGAAAGGGATAGGAACTATCACTCTTCACTTGAATCATGGTCAAAACATACATTTACAAGAAGTATTGTATGTGCTCAATTTGAAGAAGAACCTAGTGTCTATTTCTGTGATGGAAGAAAAAGGCTTCAAAGTAACATTCATTGATGGAAAGGTATATATTAGGCATAGAAACCCTAAAGGTGCATTTACTCGTAGATTTCGGGTTGATGGTCTCTATAAAGTTGGTGGAAGTCCTTTGGGAGCTATGACAAGTGATACTTCTCTTCAATGTGAGCTATGGCACCGAAGATTTTCCACTTACATTACAAAGCCTTGCCTAGGGTAAGGAAGATGGTCACAAAGATGTCCGACTTTAACATGAACCATGAAGGAATTTGTCATGGATGTGCAGCTGGGAAACATACAAAGTGACCATTCCCTTCTAGTGAAAGCATAACAACTAAAATTCTTCAATTGATCCATTCTAACATGTATGGTGCCTTGCCCGTAACTTCATTGGGAAGATACACATATTATGTCAATCTTTGTGGATGACTTCTCACGCAAAACATGGATCTATTTCTTGAAGAGGAAGGATGAAGTGTTCACATGGTTCTATTTTTTCAAATAATTGGTGGAGAATCAAACAAGGAAGAAGATCAAGACGTTGAGGACCGACAATGGAACCAAATATGAATAAAATGAATTTAATGACCTTTTCAGAGAGGTTGGAATTAAGAGGGAGACAATTGTTTCATACACTCCTGGGCATAATGGTATTACTGAAAGGAAGAACCAAAGAATCATGGAAGCCACCCGTGCCATGATCTATGATCAAGTTCTACCAAAATTCTTATGGGGAAAAGCCTCCAACACTGTCGTATATGTTCAAAATAGGAGCCCGCATCAAGCTTTGGATTTCAAGACAGTTGAGGAAGTATTCACTAGTAAGAAACCTAATGTTCCTCATTTTAGAATCTTTGATTGTCTACTTTCATGTGCCTACAGAGAAAAGGAATAAATTAGAATCTTCTGGGAAGAAAGGTGTATTCATCAGCAACAATGAAAATTCAAAGGCATATAGAATCTATGTACCTGATCTAAGAGATGTAGAAATAAGTCGAGATGTTACCTCTGATGAAGAAATTTCCATTGGAAAAGCTAGAGACCTTCCCATCTCAAGGAAGGGAAATGATGATACTGTTAAATCACAAGAAGAACCTTTGATGGATGAGTCAATGGCTGATTTTGATGGCTTAATGGATCCTATTGATCCACCTCCTAGTGATCCCTCTACCTCAAGGAAAAGACCACTATGGCTCAAGGATACACTTCGAGATGCTAAAAATCATACCTCTCCAAGAGGGACATTTCACAAAAGTAAAAAACCTAACATATATCAAGGGTACTTGGCTGCCATGAGTACTATTATTCAAGTTGAACCTTGCACGTTCGAAGAAGTTATAAAGCACCAAGTATGGAAAGATGTGCTGAGTGGGGAATATGAATTGATCATGAAGAATGATGTCTCGGACGTGGTACCTAGACACAAGGACAATTTTGTGGTCACTTCTAAATGGATCTACAAAATTAACATGGAGCTTATGGAAGTCCTAAAAAATATAAGGCCAGGTTCGTAGCTCATGGCTCATCTCAAAAGGAAGGAGTGGACTATCATGAAATATTTGCACTGGTTGCTCGATATACCAATATCCAATCTATGATTGTTATCATTGCAAATCAAGGATGGATCCTGCATCAAATGGACATCAATACTGCTTTCTTATATGGCTCACTTAAGGAGGAAATCTACTTGGAACAACCTCAGGGGTTTGAATTCCAAGATAGAAGGACACATGTCTGTCGGCTAAATAAATCCTTCTATGGGTTAAATAAATTACCTAGGGCTTGGTATGAGAGAATTGATAGTTATCTTATGAAGTTGGGATTTACTAGAAGCTATGCTAATCCAAACCTATACTTCAAGGTTGAAAAGGACATGCCTCTTATTTTGGTCCTTTCTGTTGATGATCTCTTTTTGAATGGTGCAGGCCCTCTCCTTAATCAATGAAAGAGGGAGTTGACTTTCAAATTTGAGATGAAGGACATAAGGCTGATGTATTACTTCCTAGGCATGGAGGTCTGAGAAAAGCCATGCGATATTTTCCTTTCTCAAAGAAAATACATTGTGAAGTTGTTAGAAAAATGTGGGTTGGTGGAATGCAAGTCTATCACTACTCTGATGGAACTAAACTTAAAGAAGCTATGTGGAAGTGTTGTTGGGCCTAAATTAGCAAACGCTTTTGAATATAGACAACTTGTTGGGGCCCTAATTCTCTTGGTAAACTCTTCACTAGACATACGCCTCACTGTAAATACTTTGAGTCAATATATGGTTGAGTCTCATCACATACATAGGGTTGTTGCAAATAATCTCTTAAGATATTTTTGTGGCACTATCAACTATGGACTGAGATACACTGCCAAGAATTTGAGGCTACATGGATATTCTGATACTGACTAGGTTGGTAGTGTGGTGGATATAAAGAGCACATTAGGATGTTTTTTCTCTTCGGGATTTGCTTTTATTTCTTGTATGAGTAGGAAGTGGTAATCGGTTGCTCTAAGCATTGTCGAGGTTGAATGTCTTACAGCTAGTATGGCTTACTGTGATGTTGTTTGGTTGAGGAAGTTATTTAGTGATTTGTTTAATCATGTGTTGGATGCTAATGTGATCTATTGCAACAATCAGAGTGGAATTCACCTTTCATAGAATCCCATGTTCCACGACCGCTCCAAGCATATTGATATCATGTACCACGTTATTCGGTATATGGTACAATGGGGAGCAATAAGGCTCCATCACATCAAGATAGATGAATAGGTTGCTAACATCCTCATGAATCCTCTTGGTAAGGTCAAGTTCATTTCCTTCATATAGAGTATGGGAGTCGTTGAAGGACCCTCCCATGAGGGTCTCGCTTGAGTTGGATATTGAGCTCTGAGAGCTGCTAGGGGCCCAAGGTACTTCTTGGAGCTATGTGCAACCATAGGGTGAGTGGTTCACCTTCCCCTGTGATACCCCATGATGATATATGAGAGCATAGGGTGAGTGGTTCATCTTCCCCTGTGGCTGATGATATATGCATAGGATGAGTGGTCCACCTTCTCTTATGGAATAAGAGCAAGATGAATGTTTTAACTTATCTTGTGGATGCCCAAGTATATATCCTACCCTTGCAATTTGGGACTCTTGGGAAGTAAGTCTCATCTAGCCAATGAGTTGGGAAAAGAGGATAGGGACCATATCACCACATGTAGATGCATCATGTATTGTCGTACTCCCTATCTCTAGGGTGCATTATGTTCAACAACTTGATCATTCAGGATAAAGTTATATTGGGGTTCTACCCTTGGTTATGTGGACTAACTTTTGTCAGCAAAGAGTGGTAAGGTATTGTGACTCACTCTCGATCAATCCTTCTTATTATCTATATAAATCTTCAGCAAAGATGAGACGAGATGCAATGATAGTACATGATGACATGATGATGGATGGATTGGTAGGTGGAATTCTCCCTAGTTGAAAGAGAGTGCTAAAATTGGAAACTAAGGTCAAATTCCACTTTGGGCAACTCATTTGATGGAGATAATTATTGCATTGAATTCCTCTTTTCAAGAGGACCAAAATTGACCTACGTTTCACTAAAATTAGACAAGGAGAAATGTATTTTTGAAGTGAAGCCCATACATGTGCAAATTGTCAAGGTAAGCCACATTATCATGTAGGTTTATGAAGCCAAGAGACATGTATTTTGACCCATATCAACTCATATAAATAAGAGTGACCTACAACCTCATTTGGCATCTCATCAACTCAATATATTCTTCTCTCTCCTCATTCGATTGGTTAGTACACCTTATTGCGAAACTGTTATCTTCACACATGTGGTTGAAAGGAGGTCAAATTTCAGGAGGCCAAAATCAATAAATTTTTTGTAGTATGGCCAAGCATTTACCAACATTGACTTTGAATTTATGGGCAACTTTTGAATTCAATTTTTTGGGAGAATTTTTGTTTGGGCAGGCCGAGTTTCTGGGCACACAAACCAAGACACTCTATTGACTTTGGCTGTGTTGACTTCAAACTTGCAACTAGGGTTTTGCAACATATTTGACTTTTACTTTGACCAAATTTAAGGAGGAATTTTGGGATTGTTTTAAAGGCATCTAGATCAGTTGATCAGACCACATTTGACTAAGGTTGACCAAGCTCCTTAGTGGATTGTTTGTTTTTGCATTGTTGACTAGTTATGGTTGTTTGATTGATGTTGATTGGGAGCAAAAAATTGCAAATTTGACAGGGTTGTTTTGGAAAGTGATTTGGCAAGTTAGTTTTCACTTTGACTTGTATTATTGTACTCTCTCTATCTACTAAATTTTTGATATTTATAATAATAAAATGATCAATGGTTTTCCCCACCTTAGGGATTTTCCCTGGCTTGAGCCAAATTCTTGTGTTCTCTTGTCTTGGCTTGTCTTCTGCATTTTATTGTTTTTGTTCTATCTGCAATTATTGTCAATGTGATTAATGGTTAATGTGATTTCTATTGAAAAATAAGGGAAAATTATCATTGAGATAATAAAAGGATGTTGAAGTAATTGTTGCAAGCATAGAACATACCATTGTTAACTAAAATTAAACATTTTGGATCAGATTTAGTTATGATTATGATAGTTAGGAATATATCCAAAAGGCCAGACATTAAATATACCATAAAATTGAGATTTAGACAAGACCCAAGCAATTAGAGGTACCTTAGTGGGGACCTCTATCCCAAAGGATGAACCTAGGTGGGTAGAGTATAAACTCACCTCCTCATGATTCGAGCTCTAAACTAATAGCTAAATAGCATTTCATTCAAAAAAATGTAGTGTGTGTGAAATTTCCACGATTGCAATTACTAGATATTATTCTCCTAACTTGTGCAATTTATTTGTCTTCTATAAATTAATATTACATAATATAACAAATAATTCACAACTACAATCTTCACAATTTAAATACGCTACAGAATATAAAATGTGGAACTAAGAAAATAATGCACACACACACAAATATAGCACCATTTTTTTTGGACAATAGTCCCTATAAAAACCCCAAAAGGAAAACCAGTGCAATAGTTGAGGGTTTTATTATTATTCAGCAATTTGAGAAATTACAACTAGTTTCCTCTCACTAGAAATCCTCTGGAAAATACTGATATCCACTAGAAAAATAATCTAGAGACTAATTGTCTCCCTCTACTACTCGATTTGTCCCTATCCAAGCAACTTACACTCTCCCAAGGTATTCGCATTGCCTCTGGGAAATACCCATTATTGCTCCCTGAAATCCGTACAACCATTAAGGACCCTTCCCAACAAGTTGTCATGCTTCCCTTTGCCTCCTAGACCCACTCTCTCTTCCTCCAAGAAATATATCTCGCCTCCGGCGATTGAAACTTGGTCTCCTCTGGAAACTTGCATTAGGAAATTGACTACTCACATTGGCTGACATGGTCTCCTCTATAGATAAATCCAACCTCCCTTTCCTATCGATCTAACACTAGAAAATATTGAGGAAATACCCTCTAGAATATTGCTCTTAAAATTTTGTTGAACCCTTGCTACTAATGCTTCCCTAGATTCAATCGTGCCCTTTCTAAATACATGCAACTGGGTAGTTGAACTGTTGAAATGATACTCGATAAACTGATGTCTTTTCCAAACCCTTTGACTTGCTCTTATAATCTCTTGTTGGAGTCTCAACAACCCTGATCACATCTCAATCGATAACTAAGGTCATCTTGACCTCGTTAATTAACTTTTTCAGAAGACTCTAGAGTAAAATCAAACTCCCTCAATTAATTTACTTTAATTAACTAATTTTCCTAAGTTAGACTTAGGAGAAGTTTAATTATTGGCTAATTATTTTAATCAAAGTGTTTCCAAGTCTTTTCTTGCGAAACATTTTCTGGGTTTTGGAGATCTCATGTCCTTAGCCTCTTAGACATCATAAAGACTAGAACAGTTATCCATTGCTACCATAATAGAAAACTAACACTCCCTCTTAACGAGGAAGGTGTTATCCACTACTCCCAACTACTTATTCAAGTAGATAATATTTTCCCTACCCAAGGCTATTGTGAGTATATCAACAACTTGTTGATCTATGGGAACATGTTGTAGTTGAACTGATCCACGCTGTTTGTGTCTGACAACTATGATATAACTATTTGCATGAATTAGAACATCTCCAATAAATTATTTTCTTCACTTCTGCTAGTTGATCTGACCTCCTAGAAGTTATTCGACCCCTATAAATCAATTTGGCCTCCCTGAGTCCCTGAACTGACCTATGCAACTACGTTATGGAAACCTCCAACAAACTAGCATTACTGGGAAAAAACTACGGCCTCCACCCTAAAATCAAACCATCAAATTGGGGACTGCTTCTCCTCTGCAACTTGATCTAACTAGCAAAGTACTTGTTGCCCCAACAACTCCCTCTGCCTTAGTCAATTCACACTATTGGAGAGACTTCATCCTCCCTCTGCAAAAGATCTCCCTCTATCACTAAGAAGTTGTAAATATCTACAAAAAAAATGCTTCAACAATCATTGTCCATCACACTACTTGTCATGTTCTCAATTAATAATTTTGCTAAAAAAAAAATCTTAATTTTGCAATTTTGGCAATTAATATAATATTTGATAAACAAAACTTAGGATAAATAAATTATGGAGGCTCAAATTTAATATTGATAAGAAATAAAGGTTTCACTTAGGAAAAAAATGAAAAAATAAAGTGAATTTAAGTTGTGGGGGTCACTAAACAAGGACTTGAACTCCCTATGAGAAATTGCACCACATGAAAGAGGGCTCAAGAAAGTGGGGGTTGAATTGGAGGAGCTGACAAGGATGGTTAAACAACAATTATAAAGGGAATGGAAGAGTCTCATTTTTGGATCTCCTTGGCATTTCATTTTTAGAATTAGAGAGTTTGACGGAGCTGCTTAGCCATGTCAACTAGTGTTGTTTAGCACAAAGGATTTCCAAGAAAAAATTCCAGCACTTCTTCAGCAGACTTTGAGTGCCACTCAAGGAGAGAGATTGTAGGGATATTTCAATATTTTTTATGGGATTTTGCAATATTTTCTTCATCCTATGTGATTTTTTGGAGGATACAGTGGAGGATTACGCTAAGGTTTGAGGAGCTAGAAATTGTCTTCCGAGCTGGCTATTTTCTAGAGATTTTCCTTTGAGAAGGACAAGTTGATTTTGGGAAATTTTTGGGTTAGAAGTGTTGGATATTTATGGGATGAATTTCTTCTTATTTGTTGTTGCACTGGGGTTTACTGACTATTTTCTGCACAAGGGTTGAGCAACATTATTATGTTGGATATTGGAATTGATTTTGGTTGGGAGTTTGAGGAAGGAATTTTGTGGGGCTTTTGTAGGAGTTTCCCTTTGGGAAAATTATGCATTTTACTATGGATGGATCTCAGTTGTTCACAAACAAACTGAAAGGGGCCACACATAGTTTTTGGGGCTTTAGTGACTAGTGGATTCAACTTGATATTTTTATAGGTTTTGTTGGATTGGGCGTAAGGACCCTTCTTCGAATTTTTTTTATTTTTTGGAGCATTATTGAGGGATCATTTCATAGTTTTCTTCCAGCAAAGCAGCAACAACAAAAACTTTATGAGCAATGCATTTGGACAAATTGGGCCTATTGCAGCTAGATTTTTCTTAGATATTCACTTGGGTATTGCATGCTTGCAGTAGCAATCCCAGGTTCTACCATTCTACTACATTATATTCAGATCCAAGAAATATTTAATACATTGGCTCAAATTTATTGATGCTACTCTATGATTTACTGTTCCATTTTTTCTTGTGTAAAATTGTTCTCGCATGGTTGGATTTTCTTATTGTAGCTTAGTGTAGGTTTCTAATATTCGTGGCATTTCCTAGTTTGGGATATTACGGTGGTATAAAAGACGTGATCTAGCCAGTTGTGGGAGGATTTCTTCATATGGCCCTAGAGGATAAGAAAAATGTCAATTAAAGAAGGTGAAAGTATAGGAGTAGAGATTGGGAAATGAAAATTACCCTAGATTTAGAGGCTCCAGAGTAAGGAGTAAACACAGTAAAAAGGGGAGATAGTACCAAGGATGAGATGGCGACAATAATCAAGAGCATCTTGAGTGCATTAAATGATTTGGTGAAAGGGCATAATGATGTTTTGAGAGGGAAAAGGGAGGTGATGGATGAATTGAGGAAACAACACATTATGGACAACCACATGGAGATTATGGGAGGTGAGACTTCAGGAGCATCTGACCACACGAAGCATGACATCCCTTAGAAAAAACCCTTATCCACTATGGAGCAACCAAATCCACCATGCCTACATTTTGGCTCCAATGAGTGGGGAACAACCTAATGCCAGGGAGATGCCTATAGGGGATTACTTTCGAGAGTGGCAGTCCATGGGGGCAGAGTTCTGTGAAGTTTAATTTCATATATTTATGCCATATCAAGCATAAAAATTGAGGCAAGGGAGCAAGTGGCTCATCATGGAAAACCTCAAACTTGGAGTGCATGGTCGGGAGATTATACCTCCCTACATATCATGGGTCCTCTAAATGAACTGTGAAGGCATGGATGGAGAAGCTAAACACCTATTTCCACCATAAACAGATGTCAGAGGTACAGGCAATTAAGTTAGCCACTTTACACTTAGAGGGGTATGCACATGACTAGTGGTTTCATGGATTGGATACATTGGGGCACTTTGAAGTAACTTCTTACGAGGAGTTTACCAAGAGGGTGTTGGAGCGTTTTGAGTAGAGAGGCCTTGAGTCACATCCCTAGGAGTTGAAACATCTCAAGCATATAGGTAGCAATGAGTAGTACATAGTGAGCTTTTGAGATTGTCTGTAATACTATCAAAACTATCAAAGTCCAGGAGGGTCTTCCTATTCGTGGAGGGTTAGGCAAAGCCTTTGCATGGGCTTGTGAGGTCAACTAGACCCACTTCCTTACAAGACGCAGTGAACAAACTGAGTGACTTGTGGGGTGCAATCTGCAATCCACACTCAACTACTTTGCTTTACTTTGGAACAAAATTCAAGAAAATAGAATGGAAACCCTTTTCCTCCTAGTGGCCCAATTATAATGCAACCCAAAAGCCAACTAGGGATAATATTTGACCCTTGCAACCGTTGACATGAGTTGTAACTCAAGCATTCTAAAGTCTTCTTCATAGTCCCCATGTTGCTAGCCCCTTTTGCATGAGTAATGGGGGATAATGTGGCATCCTCTTGAATTATGGTGATCAATAATGATAGGTCAACTTCAAGGAGGCATAACTTTTGCATCCAAACCCGAATTGACATGATTCTTGCATTTTTGGAAAGGTCTTCGAGTGTAGAATAACATCATAGGGTACAATATTTAAATGGTAATTTTTTACCCCCAAAAAACACCATTTAAGGCCTCGAATTGTCCCCAAAAGGTTTCAAACCCCAATTCTCCAAATTAGGTCCCACTAATAAAATGACTCATGTAAGTTTATCCCTTCCATTTTTCCACTCTAAAAGAATTGAGATAAATGAGAAATAATATAATGATCCAATTCAAAGCACTTGGACCACTAGAGAAATTGACAATGTAGAGTGTCCATAGGAAACAACCCTTGAAATTTTCCAAAAGGGACCAGAATTTAAATAAGGCCAAAGCCCATAATCACCATCCTAACCCTTGCCTCGAAGATTTTAAGGCCATGAGAAACCACCATAGATTAAGAAGTGTCCCCGAGATCATTATACACCACTAAGCCAAAATACTAGATCATCACTAAAACTAGTCATTGCCACCGAACTCAAAAACCAAAGAAGAGGAAAGCAAAACTAGTGCTACCACCATTTGAAAAGCCTCCTTCCACTAGCACCTAACACACTTAACAACTAATATTGTACCATAAACACATATGCTACCTTTAAGGAAATAAGGCTCCAAACAAGCATAACCTCAATCAAACTAACATAATGTTGAAACATACTTGAAACGATGCAAAACTTCCATAATCACCAACAAAAAACACTAACATATATCACTATAATTAATGAGAAATAAGTCAAAAATAAAATTATATATTAGAAAACAAAACCACTGAAGTAAAAAAACTAACCACAAAAACTAACAAATTATTTTTATCTATAAATATAAATATAAATATAAATTAATGATTATAAATTTAATTTACATTCTATTACCTTTCTATGAATTTCAAATTGAGAATTATTAGTTTAGGTGATCCATAAGGAAAGGAAAGTTAAATAAAAAAAATAAAAAAAAAATAAAAACTCACCTTTTGATTTAATTCTTACAATTTTTCCAAATTCACTTTGGTGTATTAATTTAACATAAATTTAAGAATAAAATATATAATAATTTCCACCATTCAAAATTCACTTTTAATTTTAATTTTTTTTCTTTCTTAATTTCATAATTAAAAAATATTAATAATTAATTTATAGTTGTCAAATAAATAACATCAAAATTAATTAAATTATTTATAATTTACATAAATGTGACAATATTATATTTATTAGTCATAAAGTTATTAGTGATCTAAGAAACCTTTTTTCCCTTTTTTATTTATATAATAAACTATTAAAGACTCTCAATCAATATTAAAGTCAATAAAATTATAGTGATCTAAAAAAACTTTTTTCTCTTTTTTATTATATAAATAAAATATTAAAGACTTTTAAGGTCCGATAAACAACATTGGCCTTAGTCAACATTCATCATCATCATCATCATCATCATCATCATCATCATCATCATCATCATCATTTATATATTATTGCATTATTCTACATTTACTCAATTCAGCGCATCTTGTGGATCCACTCCAACAATCCCCTCTAATTTTTTCTATATTAATGAATAAGGATAACTAGCTCAATCAGGTAGATTGGATGTTTATGAAGAATGTGAGCTTTAAGTACATTATAATGCTATACTCTACAAGTTTTATGTTTTGGGTGATTTTTTATATATTTTCCTATCTAATATGTCCAAAATCCAGCAATGATTTTTTGGAATCACAAGTTTGAGTGCCACAAGGGTTTTTCATAGTGTTGAATCCATATATAGTCAAAAACGCATTTTACACAACAAAAATTAAGGTTTGACAAAAAAATTGCCAAATTCCAACCAAAATTTTCAAAATATAGCATATTTATACAATTTCCATTATAATTACTTTGATTTATTTGCCCTATATTCAAGGTGGATATGATAATGAGCTATATTGGGGAGGTGTTGTAAATAATATTAGTTATGAAGTAGGTCTAGTATACATTAATTATTTAAAAAAGCTATTTTATTTTGATTTATTATTTTTTACATAAAAAATATTTAAGTAATAATTTCAAAAAATTAATACTTTATTACAATAGGATTAAAATTAATTACATTTATTTTAATTATGGGATTGCCAGGGTTTGGGGAGGATTTAAATCTCTCAAATTGCAAATTTTTTTAATGTAAAAAACTTATACCTCTAAAGATTTAATTCCTCTTCATTATTGGAGATCCTTAGTTAAAATAGATCTTATGATTATTTTCTTAATTATTAGTTTATCTATTATATAAATTAACATTTCTATATATAAATTTATCATTTTTAATTATTAAAACTTCATATGATCTCTATGGAATATCAATTGAATCTTTTTAGGAGTGGTGTGGATAAAGGTTTAGATATATCTCAAAAGTAATTATAACATCTTTTTCTTTTAAATTTAGTTAAAAAAACATTCTAAAATAAATTTAAAACAAATTATTTTGATTGGGAAATGAATTATGGTTCTTGGGCATGTATTATTAATAAGCCATGATATTGGTCCATGGTATTGTAACAAAGTCTATTTACAAATTAATAATATCCATAGTAAAGTGGTAGTGAATATCCATAATTAAAAATTTTGTTATATTGTAAATTTATTGTAAGTATTAAGTTTTTATACGTTTATTAATTAAATGTTAAATTACTATTATAGAATCATTTATTTTATTGAATTTTCTATAGTTATTATTTATATGTTTATTATATTTTAATGTTGGATATGTATATTATATTTTCGTTTTATCTAAAAAGGTTTATAATTTTTTATAATAAAAAATACCATATATAAATAGAATTTCATTATTTTAATTGTTTATTATTAATTGAATCAATAATTAAATGTTTACACTCATTTACTAAAACTACAACATCTCCCTATATTAGACTATATTGTAATTCATAATGATTAGAGAAAAAGTTTCTTATGATTAGTCATATAAGATTTTGACTCTTTCTAATTAATTACATACTATTTTTTGAGTCCAAAAACTGATGTGATTAATCACAGAGAGTCTTTTCTCTATATTATTCTCAACCTTTTATTAATTTTTAATGGTTTTTTTTATATTAAAAATATAAAGAGAATTAGAATTTTTTTACCAACATGACTTCCTTTTTTTACCACAATTGCTTTCTATCTTTATAAAGTTGATGTGCATATTAAATTACATTATTTTATGATTTTTTTTTTGTCGTTAACACTTTATTTTTTAATGGTAAAATATTATTTGCTAATGGATAGGGTTTATAGTGAAAAACCAGTATTTGTGGAGCTATAGCTCCATTAATACACTGGGGCAGTATATGCTAACTATTGGATTTTGTACTGGTTAAATCCAATGGGTGACATATACTACCAGAGTGAATTAATGGAGCTATAGCTCCACAAATATTGAGAGCCCTCTTTAGAGCATGACCTAAAATTGCTTATGTTTGTTTAAGAGCTCGTCTTCCTAGAACGTAAGGAAACTGATATGGCCCACTTAAGGAAATAAATTGTCATGATAGATACGGCCCACTTAAGGAAACAATGGGTCGTGATAGATACAACCCACTTAAGGAAACAATGACCCAAACATTTTGTAGGAGTGAAAGTTAATAGTTATAGGTGGCATTGAATAATAATGATGAGTCAACAATAACTATAGGTGGCATTGAATAATAATGATGAGTAGTTGGTGATTGTTATCCCTACTGTTGATTTGACAACTAAATTATGATAAGTTTTTTCCACTCTTAAAAAAAGCCACTATATAAGTAACAAATAGTGGTAAATTTATTAATAAAAATAAAGATAATAAAATCAAGTAAAAAATTACTATATAAACCATAAATAGTGGGAAATTTATTGTTGAAAATAAAGATAATAAAATCAGGTTGAAAAAATGTTCATATGATCTATTTGACTGATAGAGAAATATTAATGTCAAATTTATTGATATCAAAATTAAATTAAAAACAAAAAAACAAAAAACCCACTATATAAAATAAATAGTAAATTTATTGATGAAAATAAAGATAATAAAATCAGGTTGAATAGATGTTCATATGAAGAAATATTCATTGCAATTTTATTGATATCGAAATTAAATTTTGGTATTGGGGTGCGATGTCATGGTGAGTAGGAATCAGACACGATCGAAAACAAAGAGATATGGTTGGTAGCTGCTTCCTATTGATTGCAACCGAACTATTTGACAGAGATGGCAATGGCATTCATTGAATTTCTGTGTTGGGTCTGCTCTGCCTTCTTTTCAACTGATACCTACCTTTCAAAAATGTCATTATGGGTTTGTACGCAGCGTAATTGTGACA
>APFE031023154.1:20290-44437 GCA_000404065.3 Pinus taeda | reverse complement strand
ACATTACATAAATGAACAATTCTTTGATGATACGAATGAAAAGACCTCCTTTCTATATATAGGAGTCTAAGGGGTCATAACATAATCGGAGCCGACATAACAATAATAATGTAAGGGCGCAATAATAATAATAGTGGCCTTCTATGGGGCACAATAGTAACAATATGGGCACTGCATGGGTACATCAATATAATAGGTGGGTTGTACTAATAACAATAAGGGGTTACACTAGTAGTATAGGGGCCTAACATCAAGACACACTAGCACTTGAATGGGAAAAAACTCTGGTTTTTTCTTAACTCAGAGACAAACATGACTTTTGGGTTGAAACTAGCATTTATCGACACGACCAGCGTGATTGTCAGTCTAAAACTAGCGCCAATCGGCCTAATCAGCATGACTGTTTGGCCAAAAATAACGCTAATTGAGGGATTCAAAGAAAAAATAAAAAAAATAACTTCACATAGGGCCAAAATTAACACATCAGAGGGTGGGCTAGTGTCTATATGCCTTCAAACAAGTCAATACAGATCCAGAAGACCATAAATAAACAAACTAGGCACACAAGTAGAAAAAAACAGAGTGATGGAAAGGAGATGTATTTCCCCAGCGGAGTCGCCAATTTGTGGTGTAGGAATATCCTCTCTGCAGAAAGAGACAATCCCTTTAACCCAAGAGAGTGGGTTTAGCCACAAACAAGATAATCTAATGTAAATTTCCTTAGATTAGAACTAAATAAGAGGGCTTACCTCTTATAACATTAATCCACTTGATTGTGATCTTGCTTCCGTGCTCCAGCTTCCTTTCGTTCCTTTCGTTCAAGTACCTGAAGCAAACATGCAAGAAAAAAAAGCAAATGTGATAGCATAAAATCGAATCCAATATACTTAAAAGGTCAAGTAGTTCTAAGCTATCAAATGTAATATTACACCCGATATAGGAAATAAACCATTAATTGTATTAAAATAATCTTCAAAGAGAAATACAACCGAAGCCTTTATGTTGGAGATCTCCTTTGTGGTATCCAAGTCATGCTACACACATTTTCAACACTCTTTTCCTCCCCTAGCTTGACATGGAATGGCTTCCAAGCTTTAACTCTCTTTCTTCATACTTTAGCTACCAAAGGCTAGTCTTTTGTCGTCTAAGACTAATTTTGTTCTATCAAAAGCTAAAGATTTCATAATTTTGTAACTTCACTATGTGTTGTATTATGTGTATTGTAATTAAAAAGGGTTAGAGGAAGTGGTTTATATAGGGAGAAGAGGATAAGAATGAGGTCCACTCAAGGGGGAAGAAGGTCTTATCTCCTTGGGAAGGTCCACTTTTAAGGGGGAAAGAACCTTTTATGGAGTTCTTGGCCCTTATCCAACCAAACGAACATCCAATGCATCACCACTAGAAGTTTATAGATGTGAACCTTTGTTTCCTTTTATAAAAACTTTCCATAAGTATACCAGCATGGGTATTGGGCTAACAGTAGCACCGATAAACATAGGTCATAGTGTTAATCTCTGTAAATCAGCACGGGTGAGACACTAGGAAAGAGCATTGATATTAGAAATTGGGTTTTAAGAAGGATTCTCTGGAAATTTTATGAAGGGAGTGGGGACTACTTTCTTCAAACTTCAAGGGATGCAAGAGCATAGGTTTCATGGTGAAATTATAACACAGTAGTCACTATTAGGGTTCTTTAGGATCAGGAATGGGGAGTGACTGGAGAGTGACAAATTACTGTGTAATACCCATCTGCTTAGAAATTGATCTGAGGATGATACCGAGGAATCATCATTTCCATTTTGAATCATTATGGCTCAAAAATATGGATTTCATTGCGAAGATGGAAATGGTGGAGAGATATTTGAGTGATTGGGCATAATCTAATGGAAACTTTCTAATTGAAGCTTAAGGAGCTATTAGGAAAGATTAAAGAATGGAATCATTCATACTTTGGCAACATTCATCATGAAAAATGGAAGCTAGAGGAAGAAATGCAATTAATCCAATAGCAGATCATTTTAACAAGTCAGATTGAAACCCTCCTTGCACAAGAGGGTCAAACCCTTAATGACCTAGAGCAATGCCTAAAATAGGAAGAAAATTTGTGGAGACAAAAATTGATAGTCCAGTGGCTCAAAGAAGGTGAAAAAAACACAAATGTTTTCCATCAGACCATGTTGAAACACAGACAGTTTAATAAGATTTTTTCCCTTAATGGATCGGACGGTCACAGGCTTATGCAAAATACAGAAATCTCAAAGGAGCTAATCGTCCATTTCCAGACCCAGTTCACTGAGTCGGGTGAGGATCGACATAAGTCTATCGCCAAAATAAGGAAATGTATTCTTAAGATTATCTCAAAGGATCAGAATGAGGCCCTAATGTGGGTGATATCCTACGAATAGTTTGAAGAAGTCATTCATGCACTCCCCTCAAACAAAGCCCCAAGCCCAAATGGATTCTCCTTTGAATTCTTCAAAGCAGTGTGACACTTTATGGGGACTGAGATCCATGCATTAGTGAAGGACTCCTACTGCTCCCAAAGACTATGGTCAGGTCTAGACACAACATTCTTAACGCTTATCCCGAAGAAAGGTGTAGTGTTGGACCCAAGTGTTTTTCGACCAATAGCCCTTTGCAATGTTATTTATAATATTATAGTAGGCATCCTATTCATAAGACTCAAAGCCTTATTGAAATGGATCATGGGTCTGGAGCATTTAGGCCTTATGGAGGGCTGACAAATCATGGAAAAAATTCTTGTGGCTAATAAGGTAGTCCACTCCTTATCCTCATCCAAACCTACAAGTATTCTCATTAAACTCGATCTTCTAAAGCTTATGATCGTATGAGTTGGAATTATCTCCTGTCCATTTTTGATGCTTTTGGTTTTTCCTCATCCTGGATTAAATCGGTTAAATCAGTGACTGAAACCCCTTTCTATTCCATCCTGGTAAATGGGGCCCCATCACAACCTTTTTGGGGTTCCAAGGATTTGTGGCAAGGGGATCCCATATCCCCCTTTCTCTTCATTATTGCAGCAAAGGGTCTTGGTCATCTCATCAAAGTTGCATCAGAATCTAGTTGTCTCTAGGGCATTAAAATTTCCCAGGAGACCCCTCCTATCACTCACCAACAATTTGTGGATGAGAATATGCTATATCAAAAACCGACTCTCAAAGAAGCTGAGATTTTTTGTTCCATACTTGAAAAGTTTCAGCATGCCTCAGGGACGCTCATCAACGAGGACAAATCTGATATCTTATTTTTCAATACCCACCGAAGGGTGCAAATTCGTTTGGCTCGGACCCTAGGCTTCCGAATCAAATCACTCCAAAGTACCTACCTGGGTGTACCATTGGTTTCTAACTCTCTACAAACAACTTATTGGAAGGACATGGTATGTTGTATTGACAAAACACTCTCTAGCCGGACCTTTTGGGTCCTAAATTCTGCAGGCCAGTTGGTCCTCCTAAAATCAATCCTGCAAGCTATTTTGATTCATTAACTCTAGGTCCTTCTAGCCTGATCAAGGTGGATATTGGTGGCCACCTGCCTATTCCACCTAGACCCCTAGTCATTTTCATATGTTTCCTTAATTGTAGCACAATTTACTATTTTTAGCATTTTTTCGGTTCCTAAACTTTTGTAGTCGTTTTGAGGCCCTAAAAGACGTTTTTTTGGAAAAATTCCTTTCGTTGATTACCATGGAAATCATGTTGGGAGCTATATTCCTCGAAGAGATCTTTCCGAAGAGGTATCATAGGCATCAAATAGAGATAATATGACCAAGTTACAACCCTGGGAAGTTGACTGCCCAACTAACCCCAACGGGACCCATCAACTCGTGGTGTTACATCCCCTCGAGTTAGGGTTTTTGTTGTTTAGGGTTTTCCCTTATTATTCAATAATAAAAAGGCCCTTGACCCTCTTTTTAATTTAGTTCAAAGGCATGGAGTTGCCACATCTCTTCTCATAGATAAGCTACCATCGCCCGAGCTATCTTATTTTCATTCTATTTGTAAGCATAGCCTAGTATTTTTCTATTGGTGAAATTAAGTGTTTTTCTGTTGCATCTCTGTGTTTGTGATTATATATGTAATTTTTTGTGTTATTGTTTAAGTTCAGATCATTAGTATCAGAGTAGTCTGCTCTTTCTATGTGTTTTCTTTGCATGTCCCCAATGAGGTTAGGGTATAAGGAGTTAGGGCTTGATCTGGTTGAACCATTGCAGGATCAGCCTCGCAAAACTTGAAGACCTCCCATCGTGGAAGAAAATAAAGATGAGGGGGCAAGAGATCATTTCAAAATGTTTCTCGAGGAAGCCCTCAAGTGACAAAGGGACACGATGATGGATAACTTTGCGCAAATCCTTTTGATGACTACTCACTGGCGAGGCATCTTCATCCAGCAGCCACTCCGGAGGTGCCACTCCTTTTAAGGTACAAGTTAACTTCGATATTCCCATATTCGAAGGCTTGATAGATGCAAACCCTGTAGATAAATGGTTAAATCTAATAGAAGGATACTTTCAGTTCATGACCTTTCCAATTAGGAAAATATTATGTTTTCACTTCTCAAAGTTGCCCACACATCAAGGTTTGGTAGGAAACCTATTGTGAACAAAAGGATGAGAGTGAACCCTTGTTGTTTTTAGCTTCACCCACTTGGAATTCTTTCCAAGGCGCCATTAAGGAATAGTATTACCATATCGGTAGCTATGCAGATAAATACATAAAGTGGACCACGCTATGGCAAGGAAGGGACCCAGATGTGTTGGGTTTCACAAACACTTTCCATACCCTTCGAACAAAGTTGGGTATCAAGGATACTAATTGGAATTTGGTGCTAAAATACAGCAGTTGTGTACAAAAGTAGATCCAGGACAAGATGGAGTTCCTAGACATTTCCTCGCTCAGCACAGTGTATCGGTACACTGTAAAGATTGAGCAAAAGTTTAAATAGAAGAAGTGAGAATTTGGATCTATGAATCCAAAGCAAGTAAAAGGCACCCCAAACCATAGAATAAGCGACCAAGCTAAGGCAGGGATAACCAGGACAACTCACCAAAGCTGCAAGCAAAGAACAACACCATGAAGACGAAGAAGGACATAGTAAAATGGTGTGAGTTCCATAAGAGCTCCACTCACAATACGAGTGTCGGGCCAAATAGCCACTGGTGGCCAAGCTAAAGGCTTCCAAATCAGATGTAGGTTCCAACTATGAATCAGAACCTGATAAGGGGAATGAAAAAGGGAAGCATATCATTTATACGGAGCCCAGTGCCACTGTGGCCACAACAAAGATCGAGAAAATTGAGCTTGAAGATCCAAAGGAGGTGTAACACCTCTTCCACTCATAGATGTGACTGAAGGGTTATCTGCTACAGTTCATTGTCGAAATCGCGAGCCAAAGGAACCTCATTTTAGTTGAAGTCATGAAGCGGTTGGGCCTAAAGACTACAACACATCCAAAACCATACACCATTGGGTGGCTTCACCAAGGACGAGATCTTCGTGTCAGCCAACAGTGTTACCTTCCCTACAGCATCAAGCCCTTCACGAATGAGGTACTGTGTAATGTTTCTCCTCTTGAAGTTTATGTTGTATTGTTAGGACAACCATACTTGTGAAAGTGACATGTTGTATATGAGTCTAGTCCTTGCTCTGTGTTTATTACTTTGGCTAATAAGTTGTACAGGATATCGAAGGTGGCCCTGCCTACCGCCATCTCTTTGATCACTGCAAAGCAATGTAGTAATATCATTTCCCAAACCAAGAAATTTGTTTTCCTTATGATTCGCCCCCAAGGCAAGAAGAAGGTTGTGGCCACGGCTTCTAGGCAGGGTTCCTTTACACAATAGCAGCAGATGGAAAAGGTTGTGGAGGAGTGGAGTGACATTTTCTCCTCACCCACAGGGGTACCTTTGCACTGTTAGGTCAAGCACTCCATCAATCTCCCCAGGCATGTTGTTTCCTAATGGACCGATCTATCAATGCTCTGTTCTGGAGAACGATGAGATCAAGAGGCACATTTAGGAACTATTGTAGAAAAGGTATATTAGGCCACTCTCATCACCCTGTTGGAGCCTTGTTGTATTGGTACAGAAGAAGGATGGGACCTAGAGGCTCTGTATTGACTATCCGGTGCTAAACAAGATCACTGTCCAGAATAGGTACCCAATCTCGCGAATCGATAACCTTATCAACCAGCTCAAGGGGGAAAAATATTTTAGCAATATTGAATTGAAGTCAGGTTATCACCAAGTGCTTATCAAACCCTTCGATGTGTGGAAGATTGCCCTAAAATCCAAGGAGGGCCTTTTTAAATGGTTTGTTATGCCGTTCGGATTGATGAACACCCCTGCAACCTTCATGAGACTGATGGAAGACATCTTGTGGCCCTTCACCACTACATTTGTGGTGGTGTATTTAGATGACATCTTTATCTTCAGCTAGAGTTGGGAAGAGAACCTCCACCATATTCGACAGGTCCTTCAAACCCTTTGATAACAAAAGTTGTGTGATAACTTGGAGAAGTGCACCTTTCACCTGACCCAGGGCCAATATCTAGGGTACATCATTGCTGAGAAAGGTGTACATGTGGGCCCATTCAAGATACAAGTCATTCCGGATTGGCCAGCCCCAACCACTCTAACACAACTCCATTGATTTTTGGGTCTTTCCAATTTCTACTATAGGTTCGTGTTGGGGTTCTCTAATATCACTTGGCCTTTAAGTCAAGTCCCCAAGGGTGGAGCAAAAGAAAAGTTCTTTTGGTCGGAAACACAAAAACGAGTGTTCTCCGAGTTGAAGAATTGCCTATGTTCTACACCAATGCTCACATTACGAGACCTGCAACAACCTTTTGAGATTGAGATAGATACCTCTGACTATGCTATTGGTGCAGTTCTTACTCAACATGGGCATCCAATGGACTACCACAATGAGACACTTTTAGACACAGTCTGAAAGTACCCCACTTATGATGAAGAAATGTATTCCATTGTGGAGGCCAGCTGTCAATGGAAGCATTACATTCTGGGGAAGGAAACAATCATCCACACAGACCATCGGCCTCTACAGTTCATACAGACGCAAGGGAAGTTGTAGAACGATCACCATCAGAAATGGTCTACCTATTTGCAACAATTCCATTTGAACATTAAGTATAAGAAGTGCAACACCAATAATGTCATTGATTGCCTCAGTCGATCACGGGTCACGGCACTAATCACTGTGCTCAAATCCTGTGGGCACGAGACATCGAGTTGGCCACATCTTCACAAGAGTGATCCAAAATTTGACAACATATACCAGACACTTCTGGAAGGGAAGAAAGTTCCAAATTTTCACCTTCAATATGCATTATTATGCGACTTGGGACACATATGTGTTCCTTCAAGTGGGCGTGCAAAGATGATTTGGGAGGCACACTATAGTCAAGTCACTAGACATTTCAAATTAGAGAAAACATTGGCAGTATTGCAGAAGTATTTTTATTGGCTGAAACTTCGTCAGGATGTTGGAAAGTATATTAAATCCTGCACCGCTTGCTCCATTCCCAAACCAAAAATCAAGAAGGCATGTATACTCCTCTACCTACTCCTTGATCCGTATTTAAACAAGAACGCCACAAATTACAAAGAACCATAAATACAAAGATAAAACAGAAATAACACTTCATTTCATTAATGTAAAATACTGAAATATGCCTAGAAACAGAAATGGAAATAAACTAGCTCGGGCAATGGTAGCTTATCTCTGAGGAGAGATGTGGCAGCTACATGCCTCTAAATTGTCTTACAATGAGGTTGGAAGGCCTATTTATTGTTGAGAAACAATGGAAAACTCTAAGCATCCAAAACCCTAACCCTAGGAGATGAAGCGCCAAACTATGGGCCTTGTTTTGGGTAAATTGGTACATCAACTTCCCGAGGTTGTAACTTTGGCATACGAGCTTCGTTTGACATGCACAATACCTCGTTAGAAATATCTATCTGAGGACTACAACTTTGGGAAGAAAAACATCAATCCATGGACCGATGTTGCTCACAATGTTCCCAAAAAGCATCATTTAGTGCCTCAAAACGGCTTCGGAAGTTTAGGACCTAAAAAACTGCCAAAAATAGTAAATTATGCTATAAATCAGGAAACTGAAAAACTGAAAGACACAATGGTGGGGTTCCGAGTGGAATTGGTGGGTGGCCACCAATATCCACCTGGATCACTCCTCCCCCATTAGGAAGCAATGGTCCCCATTGTGTTGAGATCCTCCATGAGATGAGGAAAATTTTGCTGAACTTGATCCTTGGTGAGCCACTTTCTCTGGTGAAGGAGTTGGCCTACTTTGACAACTCGATACAGTTGGATCTTCTGCTGGTGGGTGTGCTTGATCTCTGTTTCCATGATACGATCAGTTGCAACTTGTTCCATGCAATCTGGATTTAACTCTATTGGTGTGAGTTGTTCTGCAATGTCAGATGTGTCTAGTAATGGTCGAAAGTATCGCTGAAAGCGGTCCACATTGAACACTGGGTGTAGGCCAATGAATGGGGGAATTCTAAGCTCAAATGTGTTATCTCCCACAACCTTGGTAATCGTGTAAAGACCATATCAGAGTGTCTAAGATTCCAATAAGCTATGGTAAGGCATTCCTTTTGCAAATGCAACCGTAATTTGTTGCCTACCTGAAACTTGTGTGGCACCTGATGTTGATCATGTCGTTGCTTGTACTTAGCATTTGATTTCTCCAGAATTTCATGGACCTGCTGGTGGATATGTTGGATGTGCTCCATGAAGCTTTTTTCCTTATCTATTTTGAACTGGACATGAGCCGAATCTGCCTAAGTAGCTACAAATGGCATGGCCACATCAATGGGACATAGTGGCTGGAATCCCAAGCCCACCTGAAAAGGGTTATGGCCAGTTGAGTTGTGGAGAGCCCATTTATAGTTGTGTTGAACATAGGGGAGGCTCTCATCCCATGTGCATGGATTCTTTGAGTTGTACATGCGTAGAATGTGTACGATCATCCTATTGACCACCTCTGTCTAACCATCAGTTTGGGGATGGAAGGTTGTGGACTTAGTGAGTTTGGTGTCCAGAATTAACCAGAGACTGGACCAAAATGTATTAAGGAACCTATTGTCCCAATCTGAGATGATAGACTGTGGGATCCCAAAGTGTACCCATACTCGTTCAAAGAAGAGTTTAGTAGTGGCTTCTACTGTGATTTTATTCTTGTTGTCCGCCATAATGGCCATCTTTGAAAACTTGTTGACAACCACAAAAACACAGTCATTTCCATGCTTAGTAGAAGGAATCCCCGACATGTATTCCATGGAGATGGATTCCCAAGGTTGACTAGCGGTAGGCAATAGAGTATAGAGGCCTTGCTTCTTAATGGTCAGATTGGCAATGGTGCAGGCAGTGCAGGATATGATGTACCTCCTAACATCCTGTCAAAAATATGGCCAATAGAAATACTTATGCAGCACTGCCACCATTTTCTTGACCCCGAAATGCCCAACAACCCGACTATAGTGTGCTTCCCAGATCATCTTGGCATGCTCGGTTGAAGGAACACAAAGGTGACCCAGATGGCATAACATTGAAAATCTAGAACATGTTGACCTTCCAAGAGCGTTTGGTATGTGTGGCCGAATTCTGGGTTGCTTTTGTAGAGAAGTGGCCAATCAGAAGTCTTGTGCCCACAAGAGTTGAGAACGGTGGTTAACACCGTGATCGGTGGTCAACTGAGGCAACTTGCAACATTATTGGTGTTGCCCTTCTTATACTTGATATTCAAATGGAACTGTTGTAGGTATGTGGACCACTTCTAATAGTGATCATTCTGCAACTTTCCTTGCGTATATATGAACTACAGGGGCCAATGGTCTGTGTGGATCATTGTTTCCTTCCCCAAAATGTAATTCTTCCACTTTTGGTAGGCCTAGACAATGGAATACATCTCTTTATCATAAGTGGGATACTTCCATATTGTGTCTGAAAATGTCTCACTGTGATATGCTACTAGATGCCCGTGTTGAGTAAGGACTGCCACAATAGCATGGTCAGAGGCATCTGTCTCAATCTCAAATGGTTGTTGCAAGTCTAGTAGTGTGAGTACTGGTGCCGAGCAGAGGTGATGTTTCAACTCTATGAATGCCTTCTGTTGAGATTCAGACCAAAATAATTTTGCTTTCAATCCTCCCTTAGTGACTTGACTCAAGGACCAAGTGATATGAGAAAATCCCAACACGAACCTGCAGTAGAAGTTGGCAAGACCGAGAAAGTTGTGGAGCTCTGTTAGAGTGGTTGGAGATGGCCAATCCCGAATGACTTGGATCTTGGTTGGATCCACATACACCCCCTTGTTCATCAATAATGTATCCTAGATACTAGACTTGGGTCATGCCAAATGTGAATTTCTCCAAATTAGCACATAATTGGTGTTGTCGCAGTGTTTGGAGAACCTATTGGATGTAGTGGAGGTTCTCTTCACAACTCTAGCTGAATATCAAGATGTCTTCCAAGTATACCACTACAAATGAGTTGGTAAATGGGTGCAAGATGTCATCCATTAGCCTCATGAAGGTTGCAAGAGCATTCGTCAACCCGGAAGGCATAACCAACCATTCGAAAAGGCCCTCCTTGGCTTTGAAGGCAGTCTTCCACACATCGGAGGCTTCAATTGGTACCTGGTGATATCCTGACTTCAAATCAATCTTGTTGAAATATTTTCCCCTTTAGTTGGTCTAGAAGGTCATTAATCCTTGGGATTAGGTACCTATTCTGGACAGTGATCTTGTTCAACCCCCAATAGTCAATACAGAGTCTCCATGTCACATCCTTCTTCTGTACCAACATGATTGAGCTCCCAAAGGGCGATGAACTTAGTCGGATGTGATCTTTCTGCAACAGCCCCTGAATCTGCCTCTTGATTTCATCATTCTCCAGAATGGAGCACCAATAGATTGGTCCATTGGGCAGTGACACACCTGGGGTCAGATCAATGGAGTGCTTGAACTAACAGTTCAAAGGAACCCCCGTGGGGCAAGTGAAGATGTTCTCATACTCCTCCAATACCTTGTCCATTTGTAGTTTTCATGTGGAGGGGGCCTATCTAGAGGTTGTGGCCACTGTCTTCTTCTTTATTTGAGAGCGTATCATCAGGAAAACAAATTTTGCCAGTTTTGGAAATGAGCTTACTGGATTGTTGTAGTAACCAAAGAGACGACGGTAGGCGGTGCTACCTTTAGTATCCTATACAATTTATTTCCCAAACTAAAAATAACAACATGAGGCCTTGACTCATATACAACATGTCGCTTCCACAAGTATGGTTGGCCTAATAATAAATCACAAACATCAAGGCGAGCAACATCACACAATACCTCATCCGTGAAGGGCTTGATGTTATATGGAAAGTGACACTACTGGCTCACGCGAAGATCTCGTCCTTAGTGAAGCCACCCGATGGTGTACGACTGTGAATGTGTTGTGGTCGATAAGCCTAGCCACTTCACAACCTCTGCGAAATGAGGTTCTTTTGGCTCCCGCTGTCGACAGTGAACTGTAGCGAGGAGCCCTTTACCCACATCTGGGAGTGAAAGAGGTGCTCCTCCTCCTCTAGATCTTCGGGTTCCTCCTTCTGGATCTTCCTGGTGGCAACAGTGGCGTTGGGCTCCACATTCATAATCTGGTTCCCTTTTTCATTACCCTTATCGGGTTCTGACTCAAAGTCTAAACATGCATGTGATTCCAAATAATTTAGCTCAGCCACAAGTGACTGCTTGGCCCGACACTCACTTGTATTGTGAGTGGAGCTCTTATGGAACTGACACCACTTTCCTATGCCCTTCTTCGGCTTCGCAGTGTTGTTCTTTGCTTGCGGCTTTGGCGGGTTGTCCTCGGCCACCCTGCCTTGGCTTTGTCCTTTGTTCAGCCGTTTGGGGGTTCCTTTCCCTTACTTCGTATTTTTAGATCCAAAGTCTCGCTTCTTCTATTTAAATTTCTACTCAATCTTGACAGTCTATCGGTATGTCGTGCCAACCAAGGAGATGTCCAGGAACTCTATCTTGTCCTGGATGTACTTGTTTAGACAATCGCAGTATTTGAGTACCAAATGTAGCTCAGAATCCTTGATACCCAACTTTTTACGAAGGGTGTGAAAAATATTGGTAAGCTCTGGAACGTCTTGGTCCCTTCCTTGCCGCAGTGTGGTCCACTTTATGTATTTATCCTCATAGATTTTGATAGGGTAGTACTTCTCGTTGATGGAATTCCGGAATGAATTCCAAGTGGGTGCAGCGAAAAATAGTGAGGCGGTATTTTCATCCTCGTGCTCATAATAAGTTCCCTACCTATCCTTGATGTGGGGGTAGCTTTGAGAAGAGCGAAAGTAATCTTTTCCTGGCTGGAAAAATCATGAACAGAAAAATATTCTTCTAGCATATTTAACCATTTATCTACAGCGTCTACATCTATCTGACCCTCAAATATGGGAATGTAAAATTTAACTTGTACCTTAAAGGGTGTTGTGCTTCTAGAGTAGTTGTTGGAAGTAGATGTATCACCCCTAGGTAGCTGCTGAAGGATATAGGAAAATTTTGCCTCTTCGAGCAAGATTTTGATAAGATCTCCTACTCCCTCGTCTTTCTTTTCATCTGCCATGGGAGGCCGTCGGGATTTGTGAGGTTGGTCTTGCAAAGGTCTGGCCCTATTCAGTATCTAGGATACAGGGTCAAACCTGGGTCTTGCAAAAGTGCATGGAACAGGCCACAACTGATCAAATCATGAACACTCGGCAACATAGGATACAACTATATCAAGTTGTCAAAGCAGGCCAACTCCGTCACCAGGGCATGTGGTTGACAATAGACCATGTTCAATAGAAATTTCCTCACCCCATGGAGGCTCTACATGCAATGGGGACCATTTCTTCCAAAGGGGGGAGGAATAATCCAAGTGGATATTACTGGCCACTTTCCTATTCCACCTAGAAGCCCTACTCAATTTCATATGTTTCTTTAATTGTATCACAATTTACTATTTTTTGCAGTTTTTTGGGTCCTGAACTTCCAGAGTCATTTTGAGGCCCTAAACGACATTTTTTTGCAAAATTACTTGAGAGATTGTTATGGAAATCGTGTCGGAAAATATAGTCCTCGAAGAGATTTTCCAACGAGGTATCATACGCGTTATACGAAGATAATATGACCAAGTTACAAATCCGGGAAGTTGGCTACCCAACTAACCCCAACAGGGCCCATAAACTCTTGGTGTTACATCTCCTAAGTATAGGGTTTTGGTTGTTTAGGGTTTTCCCTTCTTGTTCAATAATAAAAATGCCCTTCAGTCTCATTTTAACTCAGTTCAGAGGCATATAGTCAGCACATCTCTTCTTAGAGATAAGTTACCATCGCTCGAGCTATCTTATTTCCATTATGTTTGTAAACATAGTTTAGTATATTTGTATTAATGAAATAAAGTCTTTTTCCACTACATCTATGTGTTTATGATTATATTTGTAAGTTGTTGAATTCCTGTTTAAGTTCGGATCACAGCCCCTCGCATTATCTACAAGGATCTAACAACCAAATTTTGGATATTTCTATGGTCATGGAATCAAATTGGTAGAAAATGGGATTTGGTGGCTTGGGAAAAATTATGTAAGCCTAAGGCTCATGGAGGCCTTGGGTTAAAATAGTGTGAGTTTCTTTCGCATGCTCTTAGTGCTAAAGTATGGTGGCAGTGGATGCAAGGTGCGCAAGAGGTCTAGAATATTCTTTGGTCATTTAAATACGACTCAATGGGCCACCAAGACCCACTAATGGAACATTGTAATTTTCCAAATGACTCATATTTTTGGAATCAAGCGAAAGCTCATCGAGACATAATCCAGGATCGAGGCTTTTGGGATGTTTAGAATGGATGCAAAGCCCGATTTTGGATGGAATATTGGATGTAACACCCTAGACTTAATCAAGACAAGCACCTCAGGGATATCCAAACACTCACCACTCACTTGCGAGCTGGTAGGGTGAAATACTTTTGGCAAGACAATGACTAGTAATTGAAATGGCGAGAATTGAAATCCCCCTCCCATTAGCCATCTCATGATCCACTCATGAATTGGGAGGCCCAAATCTTGATTCTCCGACAACTCCCTATTTTAAATAACAAGGAACCTGATAAAATCTGATGGAGCGATCTCTTGTCATGTATGTTCTCTATTAAAGAATATTATTCGATTTTGTCTTCAATTGGGAACCCGGATCATGATCCTTTATGGAAAAGGATATTGTATTCTAAGCTATGGCCAAAGGTTTCATTCTTCCTCTGGTTAATTGGGCATCAAAATCTTCTTATGTGGGACAAAATTAGGAAAAATGTTTTTATGGCCCCTCTTGATGTCCTCTTTGTTGCAATGAGGAGGAAAATGCAGACCACTTACTCAAATTATGCCCAAAAGCCAATGGACATCTGGGATCGAAGTGTCATATTGTTTGGGGCTAATGATTGATTGACAAATAGCTTGAGAGAGTCATTGGAACAATGGCGGTGGATGCTCTTTAAGAACCCCATCGTCAATAGAGCATGGTGCATATCATAGGGATTTATCCTTTGGAATTTATGGAAAGCACGAAAAAGGGCAGGCTTTCACTCAGAAACTATACAAACTGAGCAGTTGTGGAAGATCATAAAAAATAATATCAAAGAGTCAATTTGCATCTCTAGGTAGTCGGAGACTAATTGGAAGGGGGGGGGGGGAAGGGAACACGATATTCTAAATGCTCTCAATCTTTTCCCTGATTCTATGGCCCCGAGATCTGCTAGCCCACATTCCATGAGAGGATGCTCGCCTGATACCTTCCTATGTCCTTCGCCTGAAATTTTCAAGCTTAATTTTGATGGCACATCAAAAGGAAACCCAGGACTAACTGGCCTAGGAGGTGTGATACACAATGACAAGGGGCACGTGATGAATTTTTTTGCAACCTCTTGGGGTAACTACACCAATAATGTGAGTGAATCTTTTACAATGGGGAAGGGATTGCAAGTTGTAGAAATGGCATTGACAAAATTACAAGTCATGGGACATTCCCAAATTGAAATCGCCATACTAAAAAATCTAATCAATGGGTCCCCTATGGACAAGGTAATCAAGAGTTGGAGACTTGAGCTCATTGGCAAGCATATCAACTCCTAGCTCCCTTCTTTTGAATATGTGATCAATTAACATGTGGATCATGAAGGTAATATGGTGGTTGTCATACTCGCTAATTAGGATAGTGACCACCAAGGCCAAGAATTCCTAGGTGATCTTATTAGAATATTAGTTTGTAGTGCTAAGATCTTCCTCAGATTATAAACAAAATGCTTTCATTGTGCTTAAGGAATTCATCAATTTTTGCAAGTTAAATGAATATTTTTTATGTTAATTTTATGAGCAATTTAACATAAACCAAAGACTAAAAAATAGCATAAACATGTATAAAACATCATCAAAAACACATTACAACAAGCACATGATAAAGGATTTCACCCCTCCTGGGATATGTCTCCTTGGTTCAGCTTCCAATGGCTTGGGCCTCTCTATTATGCTCAAAAGTGTAAAACTATGTGTTTACAATGCTCAAATGCTTCTAAAACCTACTCCAGTTAGTCCAGAATGTCCAAAAATGGCTATCTAGCCTTTTTTTTCATCCAAATTGGTGACAAACTAAAGAATTTATGACTTCCCCTTGTTTTCCCATTATTCGCTCCACAAATTGCTCCACATCTGACAAGAACCCATAATTTCGCTCAAAAAACCCACTAACCGAGAGAGAATTTTGCCACGCGGCGAGCCATAATCCACCGACACCGACTATCCATCACAAATTGCAATCGCTAAGGACCGACAAGCTTAAGGTTTGTGGACGCGGCGGGCAATTATGCAATTATGTGGCGGACCCGGAAGAACTATAAACTGGACCCAATAAACATCTCACATCTGGGAACTTATCACAGATCGCAGTTCGACGGTGAATCAGTGGGTAATCATAATGCGAGACTCTATTTTCCTATGGTGTGAAATTATGATCTGAGATCCATTGCATCACAACTCCAGGTATGCTAGGGTCATTTTTTCGTAATGCGTTCCCTTCACCTATGTGCAATTGTGATCCATCACATCACAACTCTAGGTATCTTGGGGTCGTTTTTCCGTAATGCCTTCCCTTTTCTGATGTGCAATTGTGATCCATCACATCGCGCCTCTGGCCAATTCTTGAAAGCTTTCCCACCTGCCTTATTGCATCACACCATGGCTGTTCTGGGGCCGATTTTTAACGCTGACCCACCTATGATTGCAATTTGTGACATGGGGGGGCCAATGGTGGCTTTCCACTTAGCGCCTCCTCATTCGTTGAAGGACCTTCCCACATCATCCAATCCTGCCATGTGTCCAAGTCAAACCTGAACTTTGAATTACTCTAACTTCTGCATATGAGCTAAGATTTGAGCGGCATTAACACCATTGGAATCAGAATGACAAGTTCTTCAATCTGAAGCTAAGTTTATCAAGATTCTAACACTTTGATTTTTGAGCATAATTTTGAGCACCTGATCACTACTCCCAAGTGGAAGTCTTTTGGACCCGAAAAGATCACTTTCAATTGACTGGCAAGTGAGGGTATAGTTCTCTCACCTTTCCAGTATTGATCCATTTATCACCAAGTTGGAACTTGTGATCTCCACGATTCTTGTTGTGCCTTTCTGTGTACTTTCCTTTAACCTTTTCAAGTTGTTCTTGCACTGTTTGATGTACCATTTGGAGCCGTTCAATGAAATATTTGGCCTTGTCCATGTTACTATCAGTAGCAAAATCCTTCTTACTAAGATGATGAAAATGGTAAATAAATTCCTCCACTTGATTCCTTTGACTAAAGCTTGAATATACATCTTGAAAGTATGTATTCTTCTGAACATAACTTTCATGTAAAACAAAATGATGCTTGAGTAAAGTAGTTATAAAAACTATAGGCCTAGAAAGTACATTAACAAACTTGTCGCTTATACTTGTCTTATACCTTTTGATGAAGTGGATAGTAGAAGAAAACCCATTCAATGGAAGTGCATTTGTCACTGCAACTTAAACACTTTATCATTGAAAATTTTTGAATGAAAAGAAATGGGATTACCACATTGCAAAAATATTGTGCCCATGGCATAGTCACATACAACAACCTGAAACTTAAATGATTGTCTCAAGTCTAGAAAAGTAAGTATTGGAGTTGTACTGGTCTTTTGTTTTAAAGCATCAAATGCCTCTCGTTATTTGCCTCCCCACTAGAAGACCTTTTGCACAACTAATAACGAATGCAAATGAGCTATAATAGAAGAAAAATTAACAAAATCTTTCCTCCAACATTGGGTTGTTCCCAAAAAACCTCTTATCCAAATGACTGTCTTGAGTCTACCTACATAAATTACGAGTAGATGAAAGGCATTTGTGGCTTCGGAGGGATGTATGTTTCCTTCACTTGTGTCTGCTGGAATGGAGTCAATACCACCACACACTGTTACAACTTCAATCTTGGAGAGGTCTAGCATCAACTCACCTTCTCCACATCCCACACAAACTGCCAAAATGCCTTTGGAATCCTAAACATGCTCGGAAGAACCAATTTCACAGCTTAAGTACATCCAAGAATTTTCATCCAACATATAATTTGACATATTCAGAAAGAAATGTTCTTGACATACGACATCAAGTATTATAACATGTTCATAATGAAATTTTCTGAAAATGAAAATGTCATCCAAATAGACTATCATGTCTAGAAATGGCTTCAGCACATCTTTGTTCATATGTGTAAAAGTAGTAAGAGCATGGAAAAGACCGAAAAGCATAACAAGCCATTCAAACAAACCTTTCCTAGTTTTGAATGTTGTCTTCCATATGTCTCCTTCAAAAACTCTACTTTGATGAAAACCACTTCTTGAATCCAATTCAAGGAAATTCTTATCATTCTTCTTGGGTGCCAAAACAAGTGGTGCACCACACAGTAAAGGAGTAGGCTGAATGACCCTTTTATTCAACAATCCTTGGATTTGCATCTTGATTTCTATGCTTTCCATTACTAACATCCTAGACATGCCAATGTTAGGAAGAAGACACTTTTTCTACAACTGTAACTCAGGTTGGATTCCCCTCTTGGGAAGTAATCCCTTTGATTCCTGAAACATTTCATTAGATTGGTTAACAGCGTCAACCAAATCAGTTTTAAAATTTGAATTACAACCATCAAGTGCCTCATAATCAATATCATTCTCAGGTTTGATCATGAGAAGCACAAGATTCTTGCTCAAATTCACCATTATTTTCATCTTCCTTGCATTAACAATCAAAAGTTTTTTTTTTTTCTATGAGCTCTCACAATATATTCTACTCCGGTTTTGAATATGTGATATTTGTTTTCATGTAGATGGAAAATATATTTTATGTCATAAAGGTATGGGATTCCCAAAACAATGCCAAAGATATCTAATGGTACAACATCAAGCTCCACTTCATCTATGAATTTCGCGTGATTGCGAATTCCAGTTCACAATTTCTCGTAACCTGCAATTGCACATTGTCACATACCCATCCAAGTGGATACGATTTATGATGTGGAACAGTTTCCAGATATAAAATCTTGACAATGATTTCTAAGATAAGATTGGCTTGAGAGCTACTATCAAACAACATATCAATCTTGTTATGTTTTGAGATCACCCTTATGTGAAACAATTCTGTACTCCTCTTTTCATTTGGAGTTTCATTTTGCGAGCCTGTAGAACTAGTGTTGGCAATGGATTCCTTTCCTTGAAACCCCATGGCTCTGATTTTCATTTCCCTACCCGATTCAGATCTCAAATCCTCTTCTTGAGTGATTGCAGATGTCTTTCTTTTCCCTTGTTATTGAATTTCTTTGGTTTCATTTCGAGATGAAGCTTTCAACTATGAGCTTCATCATGACCCTCTCTGGAAAAATATTTATAGATGTTTTTCTCCCCTTCTTTTTTAATGGATGCATTTTTCTTTCCTTTGAAACTCGTTTCTTTGTCTTTACCCTTAAACAGATTTTTACTAACTTCTTTTGGGTTGTTTTTCCCTCTAGCCTCAAGATGAGTGGCTTGCACACACACATCATCTAGATTATTGGGATTAAAATTAACATAGTATGCTTAAGCTAACTGCGCAAACCCCATATGTACTTCAATGATGTGTCCTGTGATGCAAATCTACACCTAACATCATAGACCTTTTTCTGCAATGTGTCCTGTGATGCAAATCTACACCTAACATCATAGACATTTTTCTGCAACGTGTCCTGTGATGCATCAAAGACCTTTTTCTGAATTCTTGGGTGTAATCTTGCACATTTTGATGTTTAAGTTGTCTAAATTTATGCCAATTCATGATGGCTTTCTGCATATAAGCTAGAGGGTAGAATTTTATTTTAATTACAACAATGAAATCATTCCAAGAAATTGAGATCTTACCATGTTTTTTAATCTCCTCTTCGGTCTTTGATTCCCACCATACTAATGTTGCACCCTCCATTCTCAAGGAAGCTAACTGAATCTTTATGTCATCCTCTTCAAGGTTTTCAATCCTGCAATAGACCTCCAACTGACGAATCCAAATATCAAGATTCTCTGCATTCACTTCACCATTATACATGGGCAACTCAAATTTAACATCATGTTTTTAAAAAGTTTATTTACCAGTTCCTTTTGAAGAATGATGATGAGCATGAGTAAGGGTTATGCTAGTGGAAGAGGGTAAAGATGCTTGTGAAGAAGAATATGAAGAATATGATGGAGAGGGTGGAGGTTTGTATCCATTCCCGTTACCTCCATTTCCATTACCTCCTCCTTAAGAGCCTTCTCCTTTGGAAGGTTTGGAACTTTCTCCTTGCAACCTAGTATTCCTCTCTTCATAGAGGACCTTTACCAACTCTGTCATATCAAAGAAAGCCTTTTTGAAGGTCTTCTCATCTTCTGTCATGTTTGTAGGTTCTCTTTCATGAGACATGATCTTTGGAGTCTCAACTACAACTTGAGGCTAAATTGGCGTTGGAGATTATGGAAACCTTTCTCTTCTTCCCCTTCACCCAACTTCAAGGCTTCCAACCAGCTTTCCTTCACCTCTTTTGAGTTTTATCCTTGTAAGCATGACATAAATTTGCAAACAATTAAATCCTTCCTTCACAAAGAAAACCTAATGCTCTAATACCAAATTTGATCTGATTTAGAATATTACTTTGTAGTGCTAAGATCTTCCTCAAATTATAAAAAAAAAAAAATCTTTCACTGTGCTTAAGGATTCATTAATTTTTGCAAGTGAAATGAAGATTTTTTATGTTAATTTTATGAGCTATTTAACATAAACCAGAAACTGAACAACAACATAAACATGTACAAAACATCATCAAAAACACATTACAACAAGCACATGATAAAGGAATTCAACCATATTGAGCTACGTCTCATTGGTCCAACTTCCAATGGCTTATGCCTCTTTATTATGCTCAAAAGTGTAAAAAATTATGTTTACAGTGCTCAAATGCTTCTGAAACCTGCTCCAATCAGTCTAGAATGTCTGAAAACAACTATCTAGCCTCTTTTTGCAACCAATTTGGTGAAAAATTGAAGAATTTATGACTTCCCCTTGTTTTCTTATTATTCAATCCATAAATTGCTCCACATCTGACAGGAACCCACAATTTCGCTCCAAAAATCACTAACCTAGTGAGAATTTTGTCGCACAGCAGGCCGTAATCTATCAACATCAATTGTCCATCACAAGTCGCAATCGGCACGGACCGGTGGGCTTAAGGTTTGTGTACACGGTGGGTGATTGTGATGTGGCAGACCGAACAACACTATAAACTAGAACCAACTTATCGCAAATCGCATTTTGGTGGTGAAACAGTGCGTAATCATAATGAGGACTCTATTTCCCTTTGGTGTGAAATTGAGGCATGCGACCATCACATCACAACTCCAAGTACGCTGGGGCCGATTTTCCATAATTCCTTCCCTTCATCGATGTGTGATTGTGATCATCACATCGCACCACTCGCTGATTCTTGAAAGCCTTCCCGCCTGCCTTATTGCATCACAGCTTGGCTGTTCTGGGGTCAATTTTTAACGCCAACCTGCCTACGATTGAAATTTGCGACATGCAAAACCCAATGGAGGCTTTCCACTTGGTGCCTCCTCATTCACTAAAGAACCTTGCCACATCATCCAATCCTGTTATGTGTCCAAGTCAAACCAGAACTTTGACTTGCTCTAACTTTTGCATATGAGCTCAGATTTGAGTGTCGTTTGCACCATTGGAATCAGAATGACGAGCTTTTCGATTTGAAGCTAACTTTGTCAAGATTATGCCACTTTACTTTTTAGCCTAGTTTTGGGCCCCTGATCACTAGGGTTAGCCCTCAACTTCAAGATGTTCATTTTGTGGAACTCACTAAGAGCGTGGCCTCGGAAGAGACATCCTTGATGGGGGTGAGAAAGATAGTAATAAACCCAATGTGTGGAGGATGATTCCAGAAACTTGGTCAATGATACGGGGGCCGGTAAACCTGACCTATCATGGTGATCTTTGTACAGGGGATGTTAATGTTGGGCGTGTGAACCATCCACCAACCTTGATGGGAGAAGAAGCACATAAGCAGCGTGGGTATTTGGAAGGTGGTGACCACATGCTAATGTTTATGCCTCCTAATTGGGTACTTCATTAATCTCTCTTCAGATTGAATAAATACAGTGCATCAAAGTCTGTGGACCAATATTTGTGTTATAATCCAAATTAAATGAAAAGTTTATGCTAATATTTCTCCCTTTAGTCCATGGGTTGCCTTCAGTTATTCTGGAAAGTGTTGTGCTCGAGAGAAATCGAAAGAATGACTATGTGTGCGCATTTTTGAAAGCATGATCTCTAACTGTTTAAGACTGGGGACAATATGGTCTCTATGATTACCAAAGCAACGTGGATTCATGATAAAGAAAGGCCAATAAGAGTGTGAAAAGGTGTAAAGAAAAGCCTATAGGAAATGTGAAATAGAAAGAATTATATTTTGTTTTTAAATAATAATTGTTATATTAAATTTAAGTTGTTTAATGTATTTGTGTTTTCTTTAATTTGCAATCATATAGATCATTAAACCACCCCAGTTCTTGTATCAAATAATATCTATAAAAATAATTTATAAAATTAAAATTCTTATCTCATTAAATGAGAGAAAAATATATAAATTGGCAATAATCACCGTTGTGACGAAAATGTTTTGACAAAGCTTCTAAATTTTCTAAAATCTTATATTTGATGTGAGTGATGTTGAATTAGATATGACTTTAAAGGTTTTTTGTTTAATGTTAACTCAGTTTTAAATTAATGAAAGATATTAATTTGTTCTCTTAATAAATTATTAATTTTAATATTCTGAGATTTTGTGGAAAATGAATCGCTACTCTATTTAATAACTATAAAATAAAATTGTTATCATCTAATTTGAAAATTAAATACTCCACATGGGTCATATTATACCATTCCAAAAATATCTTTAAAAAAAAAAAATATAATTAGACTTTGTAAATTATATCAGATTATTATTATTTTTAAATAATAGAATACTAAATTAAAATTATATTCCTATATCATTATTTATTTATTAATATAAATACTAAAATTTAATTTCATGGTAAAAAACTTTTTTACACTTCAATTTATTTATTTAATTAAAAAAACAAAATTCATTTTTCTATTAAAAAAACTGTAATACCCATGTTAGAATAAATTTAATTTTAATATTAAAATTTAAAAATATAATTTTAATCAATCGGATGGAATCATTCTTTCTCCGTCTGCGATTACTTTTAGTGATCCTCACTTTTATAACTCTTGAAATGAGTATTTACCCAACGTTGGGAAGACTCAAATTCATGGTTTATCTATACATTTCTAGAATTTCTAAATAGAATTACTCGGTTTATTCATACATTTTTAAAACTTCTAGAATGAGTAAATTCACTAAATTTATAGGAGATAATCCAATTAACCTTGTACCATGGACACAATTATTCTATGATAAATTTATAGAATAATATTAAATTGCTTTTTTTTTAATTCCAGCGATAACTAACTATCAACCACAAATTGTCCACGCCAATATTTAGTGGCTCTATTACAACGACGGCAAGAATGCGGGGGCCGGTGACAACAAACAAAATCACAGAAAAGCTTACGAGCATCTTGGAAACCAAATGGAAGTGGCAGTCCTCGATTGCACTGTGGTGGAGTTTTCTGTACTACAATACATGACAAACCATAGTTATCAATTTCGGGCGAATTGGGCCAAAAAATCCGAATATTGGTTGGTATTCGTCTGTTAATTCGTAAAATTCAATATTCAATAAATAGGTTATGGGTTTTGGTTTACAACATGGTAAAAAATAGAAATTTCAATATTACAAAATTTGGTACGAAAATACTGTAAAAAACAGAAATTTCCATATTTAAAATATGTAAAAATATCTGAGACAAATTTGTAGTATATTAACAAATCTTTGAAGATAGAAACTTTTATATTACAAAATTTGAAATGAAGGTAAACTCTATATTTAAAAACATGTAAAAAAATCTAAAACAAACTTTATCCATAAATGTTGGAGGATAGAGATGATTAGTGTTGTAGTTGAGTTATCACTGTTATGGAATTCAAATAGAAGTTCTTTTCAAAGTTTATATGGATTTTCTTAAAGAGAGACACATCAATTTCCTAGTATGTAGAGATTACTTGAAGCCTATTTTTACTATTTAAAATTCCATTTTTTACATAAGATTCTAGTTTAGAGTTTTCACTCCTAGATTCTACTTTACATGTTTTCTGCAATTTGTCTATTTATTTTTGATCATCCTAAATAAAAGAAGATGTAATATCTTAGACAAGAAAGGTCATTATTGGAGATAAATAAACATGACTATTCTTGAATGACTTTTCTTTAAAGATTAGAATATAATAATTCTTATTTTCAATTTTAAAATTTTGAATATAGTGATGGTTATTTTCAATTTTTTAAATTTTAAAAAATAAAT
>APFE031023154.1:10113-20240 GCA_000404065.3 Pinus taeda | reverse complement strand
TTTCTATATTAAATTCTAGAGGGTTAAAATTTTTCCGTATCTTAAAATATGTAATACTCCCCAGAATATTGTAAATATTTTGTTTACTGTAGGTAAAAAGGTAAAAAAGAAAAAGAAACACAAACTGGTAGATGATGGTTACTATCTGGCGTATAAATTGACATTTTATTTTAGTGAATAAAAGAAAAGAGAGAAATGATTTCTTAGTCATGAGGATATCATGTAACTTCTTAGGGAAGTTATGTTTAAAAAAAAAAATAGTTGCAAAACCTAATCCCCCCCCCTCAACTGTGGGATGGTTTCCAGGAAAAAGGAGGAAAGGGGGAAAACTGTGCGGGAGAGGACAGGCAGGAAGCAGCGGAGCAAAAGAGGGCTTACTATGTCTGGTGATGATCAGATGGTAAGAGCACAATGCCCATGCAACTTGTAAAAGACTGTTAGTCTTGTGATCAAGCTAGGGGGGAGATTTGGTCCCGAAAGACAATCTCAAGGTCGGGAGGTGTGACTAGCTTCAACCAGAGGTGACCTCACCTTGTAGGGTACTTAAATAAAAGCACTCAGGTATGTGGTATAAAATGAACTGAGTTGGAAGGGTCTTGTAAGTAGACAGTTTTCTTTAAGTATTCACCACTGACATATAGTTATAGAAAGAGTCTTATTTACAGGGTTTGATATTTCTTAAAGATAAAGAGGAAAATATAGATTTAGAAATATAGCTATTAAGTTAAGATTATCTCACTGTGGGTTTGGGGATATGATATTTAACTATTTTGTATGCCTTCGACACCCTTCCCTGTAAAATATGATACATATATCATTTGTGAAAAACAGTTTATTTTTGTCTCTTTAAGAAAGACAGTTAGTATGTTGACCTTTTTTTTTCTTTCTATCACTTTTCTTATGTTAAAGTATAGGAAAATAGAAGACTGACAATATGAAAAGAGCGGATAGTGCGTCACACAGGTGTGTGGTAGGTCAGGGACCTGTACCTGGTCCTGAGAATAATCCTGAGCTATGGGTACAGCTCGGAGAGGAGGCTCGTAATACAAATCTGGCCATTTTAGAAACAGTGCAGGAATTGAAAAATGAAATGGCTAGGTTACGAGAAGATAACGCCAAGCTAACTATGGAACAGGAGAGAATTATAAAAAGCCTGTTCGACAAACAGAACCAGCCACCAACAAATCCCAGTGCAGAATAGCGAAGGATGTCAGAAGAGCAGCATCACCACACAAACTGAAGGGTCGGAAGAAAGGGAGGAGGAACGATCTGATAATGCATCTGAACAACAGACATCAAAAAGGCAACGGATAGAGTTGCAAGGAGAATTTCGCAAGATCAAACTGCCACACTTTGATGGGGAACAAGAGGAAGCAGCTGAGGCGTGGTTGATTAATATGAACAAATATTTCCAGCTATACAAATACGATCACAACCTTAAAGCACGATTGGCCATCTTCCAATTACAGGGAAAAGCCACCCTGTGGTGGGAGGAAGTCAAGATCGTAAGAGAAGTAAGCGAATAGACCATAACCTAGGATAAATTTCAAAGGTACTTTAAGGAAAGATACCTGACCGAGTGTTTTTATGACGAAAAGGCAAGGGAATTCCATGACTTGTGGTTGGGACAGCAAACCATGGATGAGTTTATCACTTGTTTTACTTCATTGCTTCGTTATGTGCCTTATATTAGAGAAGAAAAGGCTAAAGTGCAGAGGTTCGTTAGTAGTTTGCCTCTGAACATGTGGGAAAGGATTGAATTTGACAATCCAAAGACAATGGACGAAGCAATACGTAAAGCCAGGATTTGTTACCAGCAGAGTAAACAAAAAGGAGAAATTCTAGGTAAAAGATGGAATGATAAGAGAAGTAATAAGCTGGCTAGAAACAATAAGAGGAGTAGCAATAGTGGTAACAGGGGTGTTGGCAATTCACTCAGGTCCAAGCCAACCAATGAGTCCAGAGTCAGCGAACAACCTTTAAAGTTAGACAACGAAGGGATGGCAAGGCCCCCGGTGCAGTGTTGGGGTTGCGGTGGGCCTCACTACATCAAAAACTGCCCTCAACGAAAGAGAACCGAACAGGTATCCCAGATCCATGAGGCATCGACAGTCGACGATATAGGACGTAGTCTACCAAGGATTAATGCAGCCCTGGATGATCGGCAGGTGGAGTACCAACCGACCATAGTGGAATTCGAAGGTAAAATTTCAAGCCTTACTGTAACTGTTTTAATTGATCCTCGAGCCACATTAAGTTATATTAGTCCTAAGGTTGTAGAGCATTGTAAACTACAACCTATTAAATTCAAGAATCCGTGGCTAGTACAGCTCGCTATAGGGACCAAGGGGCGAGTGCTTGCAAAAGTCAATAACTGCTCTTTAAAGATAGCAGGATACCCAGTGAAGGCAGACTTGAATGTACTTCCCCTTGGTTCATATGATGTTCTAATTAGTATGGACTGGATAGAAAAACATTGGTCCTTAGTCAACTGGAAAACAAAGACTATTTATTATACAGATGAGCTTGGCGCAAGGCAAGAGATGCAAGGGATTAAGCGGCCAGTACAGGTTCGGCCAATAACTGCCTCTCAGTTAGCAAGATGCATTAGGAAGGGGTGTCAAATCTATGCCATCCAAGTGGGCAATTCTAATTCAAAGGATAAAATAGCTACATTGGACAACATCCCTGTGATACAAGAATTTGCTGATGTTTTTCCGGAAGAGATTCTCGGACTGCCACCTAAATGAGATATAGACTTTACTATCGAATTGGTACTAGGAGTAGCCCCGGTATCCTGAGCACCCTACAGAATGAGTACACCTGAGTTGACAAAGTTAAAAACGCAGCTACAGGAACTGTTAGACAAAAACTATATTCGCCCCAGTGTGTCTCCTTGGGGAGCTCCAGTATTGTTTGTTAAGAAAAACAACGGGACCCTTCGCATGTGCATATATTATCATCAGTTGAACAAATTGACAATAAAAAATAAGTATCCTTTACCCCGGATTGACGAACTTTTTGACCAAGTGAAAGGTGCAACAATATTTTCCAAGATCGATTTACGATCAGGGTATCACCAAATCAGGATTAAGGAAAAAGACATAGCTAAAACAACTTTTAGAACAAGGTATGGACATTATGAATTTTTCGTGCTACCCTTTGGGTTAACTAATTCCCCCACAACTTTTATGTGCTTAATGAACAACATATTTCATCAATATTTGGATAGATTTGTGCTAACATTCATTGATGACATACTGATATATTCCCGCACTATGGAAGAGCACAAGGAGCACCTCAAACTATCAAACTAGTGATGCAAACCCTTCGAGAACACCAGTTGTGTACCAAGTTCAGCAAATGTGACTTCTTCAAGGAAGAAATACAGTATTTGGGCCATATAATCATGAAGGAAGGGATCGTGGTAGATCCTGAAAAGATAAAGACCATAATGGAGTGGCTCATACTGAAGGATGTAGTGGACATCAGATCCTTTATGGGATTAGCCGGTTATTACAGACGATTTGTAGAGGGATTTTTAAGAGTAGTGTACCCTATGACTTCCTTACAGAAAAAAGGAAGAGCTTTTAGATGGACCCCGGAATGCCAAAAAAGTTTTGAGCAGCTTAAGCATCTACTCACCACCGCACCCATTCTGAGCATAGTTTATCCTAAAAAGGACTATGTGGTGTGCATTGACGCAATCAAGGAAGGTGTAGGAGGCATGCTGATGCAAAAATGGAAGGTAATTTCTTACGAGTCCAGGAAACTAAAAGAACATGAGCAAAAATATTCTGCTTATGACTTAGAATTGGCAGTTGTCATACATGCCTTGAAGATGTGGCGACATTATCTTATGGGAAGAAAAATTTTATTACTAACATACCACCACAGTCTGACCAATTATTTTCGCCAGCCCACTTTAAATGCTAGGCAAGCACGGTGGGTGGATTTCTTAAGTGGTTTTGACTTTGAAATCAAACATTTGAAAGGGAAAGAGAACCAGGTGGTGGACGCGTTAACTCGGAAATTATAGTGTTTATATGAAATTTCCTGTAGCGAATGGAAAAGCCCTTTTGAAGACATGATTAAAATAGAAACATAGCAAGATGTTGTATACCAGCAGATAAAACAACAAGTACAGCAGTCTACCAGCAAGGAAAATCAGCAAGATTATGAGGTGGATGACGCTGGAGTATTGTACTACAAGAAGAGGTTATATGTGCCCAATCAGAACAACATTAAAAATTTGATTTTAGATGAATTTCATATCAGTGACTATGCTAGACACCTAGGATATCAGAAAATGATCACTGCACTCCGAAAAGAATACTACTGGCTAGGTATGAAGAAGAATGTGGCTGAGAATTTGGCATGATGTTTGGAGTGCCAACAAATTAAGGCAGAGCATCAACACCCGGCAGGGTTATTGCAACCATTATCTGTTCCAGAATGGAAGTGGGAAACCATTTCCATTGACTTTCTAACCGGGTTGCCTAAGACAAGGAAGAATAACAATTCTATTATGGTGGTGGTGGACAAACTAAGTAAATCAGCACATTTTATACCTGTGCAATCTACCTGCAGCGCTGTACAGATTGCTCATATCTTTATGCAAAACATATTTAGGTTGCTTGGATTATCGAAAACAACAATCTCAGACCATGATGTAAAATTTTCATCGGTCTTTTGGAAAACATTGTTTGCAGAATTGGGAACACAGCTAAATTTCAGTACAGCGTATCACCCCCAGACCGACGGACAAACAGAACGGGTAAACCAGGTGGTGGAGGGCATGTTAAGGGCATATGTAATGCAACAACCAACTAAGTGGGAGGAGTATTTGCACTTGGTTGAGTTTTCATACAATAACATCTATCATACTTCTTTACAGATGAGCCCCTTTGAGGTTTTGTATGGGCGGAAGTGCCACACACCCTCAAGTTGGGGTGGACCAGAAGACAAATTTATGTTAGGGCCGGAAATGCTTAAGGAAATGGAGGAAATGGTCAAAAAAGTACGGTCTAATTTGAAAGCCCTTCAGGATAGGCAAAAGAACTTTGCTGACCGGAAGAGGAGGTTTAAAGAATTCCAAGTCGGTGATCATGTGTATGTGAGAATTCAAGCAAAAAGGAACACATTGCAATGGAGCGAGTGTACCAAGTTGGCACCGCGATATTGTGGACCATTCTAGGTCTTAGCAAGAATAGGGCCGGTGGCTTACCAGCTTGCCCTGCCAAGTCACTTTCGAGTCCAAAATGTCTTTCATGTCTCCGTGTTAAAAAAATATGTTTATGACCCTAAACATGTGATCAAATGGCAAGATATACAGGTCGAACCGGAAGGAGAAATCATGGTCGAGCAGCTGAACATTCTCGACCGGAGAGAAGTGCTGCTATGGAAGCAAGCTATTACCCAAGTTAAAGTGCAATGGCAACACTTTGGGCCTGATGAGACCACTTGGGAGGATGAAGAATTCATGAAACAAGCTTACCCATAGCTGCTTAGAACTGAAGGACATCGAGACGATGTCCAACTTTAGGGGGGGAAGATGTAATACTCCCCAGAATATTGTAAATATTTTGTTTACCGTAGTTAAAAAGGTAAAAAATAAAAAGAAACACAAACTGGTAGATGATGATTACTATCTGTTGTATAAATTGACATTTAATTTTTAGTGAATAAAAGAAAAGAGAGAAATGATTTTCTAGTCATGAGGATATCATGTAACTTTTGAGGGAAGTTATGTTTTAAAAAAAAACAGTTGCAAAACCCTAACTGCCCCCCCGCCACCCCTTCAACCATGGGATGGTTTCCAGGAAAAAGGAGGAAAGGGGGAAAAACTGTGTGGGAGAGGACAGGCAGGAGGCATCGGAGCAAAAGAGGGTTACTATGTCTGGTGATGATCAGATGGTAAGAGTGCAGTGTGCATGCAACTTGTAAAAGACTGTTAGTCTTGTGATCAAGCTAGGGGGGGAGATTTGGTCCCGAAAGACAATCTCAAGGTCGGGAAGTGTGATTAGCCTCAACCAGAGGTGACCTCACCTTGTAGGGTACTTAAATAAAAGCACTCAGGTATGTGGTACCTTCTGTGAAATGTTGATCAATTGAACTGAGATGGAAGGGTCTCGTAAGTAGACAGTTTTCTTTAAGTATTCGCCACTGACATATAGTTATAGAAAGAGTCTTATTTACAGGGTTTGATATTTCTTAAAGATAAAGAGGAAAATATAGCTTTAGAAATATAGCTGCTAAGTTGATATTATCTCACTGTGGGTTTGGGGATATGATATTTAACTATTTTGTATGCCTTCGACACCCTTCCCTGTAAAATATGATACATATATCATTTGTGAAAAAACACTATTGACCAACTATGGAACTAGAAGGACAACCGTAGTATTCGTAAGGAAAATTATACAGTTCTGTAGAATGCAGGGATAGAAAGGAAGCCATTATTACTGTTCTGTTGAGTGTAGAAATAAATAGGAAAACGTACAACTACGGTTCTTTTAAAAAAAGAAAATAGACATAAACGGAATCACAGTGGAGCTACGCAGTGCAAGTGTTTCTTTTAGAAAATTTAGGCAGATATATATATATAAAAAAAAAATAGGAAGTTAACCAGGTCATTGCTCAGTGTCCAAATCACCTCTGCAAGCTAAGAGACTTCGTGCAAGACCATATAAGAGTTGTTGGTAGATAATTGTTGCGTGAATAATCTATGAAATGGGATAGACTCAAACCCCAGAGTTACCCAGGGTTTTAAGGATTTGAACCCTGAATGGACACAAGAAACTTCCAAGGATGGAAACTTCAACATAACTTCCCACTAGATTTGGATAACTTATCGAGGGGTAAAACCCTCTAGGGAACTTCCTGGAAATGACAATGGGGAGTGAAACTCATAGAGGAATCGAAATCTGGAGAAATAATAAAGACCTTAAACTCTTTTTGGGGTAAGACTCCAACCATTCGTTTACAAAAGCCAAACACGATTTTACCATAAATTCTTTTAACAGACACTCAAAAACTATTTATTGAACCATTTTACAAGCTGGTTCGAGACCAGATTCTAAGCCCGGAAACTCTAAATTTTCATTACAGAAAACAAAACTGAATAGTTCCAGAATAGATAAACAAACGAGAGTATTTGGAGGATCCACATGAGACTTTAAATATATAATGGATGAAAGAAACCCAAATATATATACACAGTTCTGGTTTGTACCAAAATAATTGTAACACAACCGAGAGATATTCTTACAATTGTAGCCGAATATTCTATACATATTCCAAGCAAGAATAACAAAATTTAGATAGAACTGTGTATCTGAAGCCCAGGAGCCTTGTGGGAACTCAGCTCACTTCAAACAAAAGGAACTCTAAAGAAACAGAGGAGAACTCTTCATCTAACAAAGAAAAACCTCCTTAAGAGACCCTAACCTTTCGGCGCCAGTATGCTTTTAAAAAAAAGCCAAACGCTGTGATGGGCCAAGGCCAAATGGCAGACACAGCCCGAAATTTCCCAACCAAAATGATTCTTACCCGGTCGTTGTCAAAACCGGCTCTGGAGGAGTGCCTTCCCCACTGGTATAGGTGCGAGCTACAAATCGGTAACCAGACACCCTGCAAGGTTAAAACCCCATGAAATAATTAAGGAGACTTGCGAACAATAATTCATTCAGTTAGAAAAGAGAAGGAAGAAAACAAAATCAAACGCAAAAACAGGGTTACCTGAAACCAGTCTTGACCACCTCTAGACCGTAAGCTCGAACTGCAAAGACATCATTTCCACCGTGCCGAGTGTGTCTAGTTGCATAGGGGGCTAAGGTGAGGGCCACAGCAGAGCAGGCTTCGTCGGGAAGCTACCAGAAGAATGAAGTCAATACCATTGCAATCCGAAGAAGAGTAGAACCTCGGGGTAGTGCCACCGTTGGATCGCGAGGAGTGTGCTACATCGTTGATGAGGCAAAGGTTCCAAGAGAAGCAGCTGGGGTCGGACAGCCTTCTCAGGCCACATACAGGGCCGGAGCAGAGTAGTTAATGACAATCGCTGCGAGCATGGAAGGCCATGTGATGGCAACAATATGAAACACCCTAGGGCATTATGCATCAAGCCGTGTGGAATGCCAACATTAAAAACATAAACCATCACAATTAATCCAGCCAGCTAAATAGCCCAGTCATCAAACATTAATTTGTTTAATAGTGTGGCGGGATGGTGGGAATAAAAATCATTAACGTTGTAGCCATGTCATACGTTGAAATAGGTGCAGGTAATCAGTTATACATTGTACAATAGAATTTTTTATGTGACGGTGAAAATAGTAAATTAATATAGTAGAGTCCTGTCAAAATTAGAATTTGGTAACTATGTGACCAGCAAACATGCATTTTGCATTGATGCGACCTTTCTGTTATTAATGAAAAACGATAGGCAGCGGGGTAAACACAGATTTGTGGAGCTAAACGCACTAGAAAAATGTTATAGACTCGTAAAAATGATAGACAAAATGGTGAGCTAAACGAAATGATAGACTCGTAATTTTGAAAAATTATTCTTTGTTTATTTTTTTCTATTAAAAATGGTCTTTTTAACCTTTATATGATTCTATTATTTATATAGTTAACTAACTTTTAAATAACTAATGAATTGGAATTCTTTTATTTTATTTTGAATAAATTTAATCTTAATATAAAGAACTATAAATAAAATGTCACTCATTTTTTATTTAAAATTAAAAAAAATATATATAACTTGCTTTTTATATATTACCCTAGCATTTATAACTTTTAACTAACTTTTCTAATATTTAAATTTAACATCTTGGATAACTTACTTTTAATTTAAATTAATTCATTTTATAATTTATTTATATATTTCTAATATCATAATTATAAATTAAATTTCCTCTAGTTTACCCTGACTTATTAAATAACTATTTATTGTAAAATTTAAAATTATTTTAGTAGATTTTAATAAATAAAGATTTAAATTAATTTAGTAGATATTAATATTTTATTAGTTGTGGATACCCTTTGACTTATCAAGTTGAATAATATTATATATGGATATTCATACATATTTATATATTTTATAATAATTTTTATAGCTAACTATTTAACCTAAATTATTTTAGGCTATAAATTTAATTTTTAAACATATATTCGTAATTATAATTGGTTAAAAAGTATCCATTTACTCTTATTTTAATAAGAATTTAACTTACCTAGGTTATATTTTTAATTATATAATGGTCATACCAAATCTAGTTGTTATCTATATAGCCATTACCTGGTCTAGGAATTCAGCCGTTGGAGTGTCTACTCTATCTATTTAACATGAAAAGTCTGATCTGCTCATTCAACTTGTCCTGACGATGAACCACACTAGTTAATTCGAAACGAGTCGACAAATGAAATATCTTGTGATTTATGCCAAAAAATCTCTCATAAATCTTTAGGAGTTGTTATTTTAAATTGAAAATAAAACAACCAAAAATTAATAAACAAATAAATACATATAAAAAAAATGTAATCTTTTTCCACTGTTATTTCATTTTAATTTTTCTTAATTTAATTTTAATATATATATATAATAATATAAAGCATTTATTTATATTATATTATATATATAATATTAATTAATATACTATATATATATATATATATATATTAAAAATTAAGTAAAGAAAATATAACATGTAAATGAAAATGGTTAGGAGCATGTAATTTATTAAACTTTTAATCACAATTAAATGTAATAATATAATTTATCAAATTATATTGATCAAGAACTAATATAGATATTAACTCCATATCTTTGCTAAGTCTTGACATGAATCAAATCTTTAGACAAATGTTTCCAAAAGTTATTCACTTAAAAAAAATTGCATCCCTTTTGGTGACCGATAGATCCAAAGTTAAAATAGATTTATGTTGGTTATCTTCTAATTATCTTATGACTTAATGTGTGATAATTGTTGGAATAATTAACTTTTACTTGTCTTTGAGAGTAGAGACTCATTCTATAGGGGAGATGTGTAATTTTGTTTGTGCTCAACATGGAGCATGTCTCACTTTTAAAATAAAAATAAAATATTATTTAAATTAAAAAATAA
>APFE031023152.1:48568-128164 GCA_000404065.3 Pinus taeda | reverse complement strand
CAAGGTGTTGCAAAAGATTGGTACTATGGCATACAAATTGGAGCTTCTTGCAGCTTCTCGATTGCACCCAGTTTTCCATGTTTCATGTTTAAAGAAGGTAATAGGTGACAAGCTCCCAGTTCAAACAATATTTCCAAAACTTGACGAGGAAGGAAAAATTATATTGGAACCGGAAGCAGTCACAGAAACAAGATCTTGACAGCTACAAAATCGATCGATTTCGGAGTATCTTATCAAGTGGAAGAACTTATCTGCAGAAGATTCCACATGGGAGGATGAGAATTTTATACAGAAGTATCCATAACTACTCAAGCGTTGAGGAAAAAACTTTTTTTGAAGGAGAGGGGCATGTTGGGTCCCTATAATACTAGTGATTACCCCATTACTATGGTAGTTGTACCCCTTATTAATATTTTTGTGCCCCTATTGCCCCAATATTAGGGGTGATTTTAGGGGCGAATATTCGCCCTTTGGCGAAATTAAGTGGTTTTAAATTTTTAGTGGGCGAATATTTTGTATCATAGTACATTTTTACAAATCACCTCAAATACCCCACCTTATTTTAAGGGAGAGGGTAAAAAAGGTAAATTTAGCACTTGAAATTAGGAGTTACAACCTTCCATTCGCCCATTTTCAAGAATAGGTTTTATTTAAGTGAATCCATTCGCGCATTTTCAAGAATAGGTTTTATTTAAGTGAATCCTATGGGCCAAAGGCCCAAATACCATATTTATAAAAGAGGTATGGTAAATTAATAAAAATATAAATAAATGAGAGGTATGGTAAACAAATAAAGCAATTTTTATATTTACTCCATAAGTCGACTTATATACATGCAAGGGTGTAAACAAATAAAAATATAAGTAAAGTGGAGGTATGGTAAATAAATAAAACGTTTTTTTATACTTACTCAAAAGGTATGGTAAATAAATAAAAATATAAATAAACTAAGGTATGGTAAATAAATAAAAATATAAATAAACTAGACGCATGGTAAATAAATAAAACCTCTTTTTATATTTAGTCCATAACCCTCGTTCTATTTATGAAGGAAATAAAACCTCTTTTTATATTTAGTCCATAACCCTCGTTATGAAGCCTCAAGAAAGAGGTTTTATTTAAGTGAATCCTATGGGCCAAATACCATATTTGTAAAAGAGGTATGGTAAATTAATAAAAATATAAATAAGCGAGAGGTATGGTAAACAAATAAAACATTTTTTTATATTTACTCCATAAGTCACCTTGTATTTATGCATGGTATGGTAAATTAATAAAAATATAAATAAACGATAGGTATGGTAAACAAATAAAACATTTTTTTATTATTTTATATTAATACCATGCAAAAAAACATTATTAACCCTAATATTAGTATTAATAAAAATAAAAATGGCTCATGGTATTGACCCATGGTATTCATGTGGAATGTAGCCTATTTAAATGGGGGAATTAAACCAACATAGACCCATCTTTACTCTGGATCTACTAAGCGGGATCAAATATCGTGATATGCAAACTAGCATAGAGTGAAAAATATTTGATCCCTCTAGGGGTTTGGTGGATTGGTGGATCAAGAGTAAAAATGGATGTTGTAATTTAATGTATGTTAAACATTTTAGCTTGGTTAAAATAAAAATAAAATAAAAATCAACTATAATTTTATTAATTTTTATAAATTAGTAATAGTAATTTTTAAGCTCCAGGTTTATGATAACCCATGGTATTGACCCATGCTATTCATGTGAGCATAGAATATTTAAAGGGAAATTCTATCTTAGATCCATCTTAATTTTGGGTCTACCAAGTGCTCACCCCCAAGAGGTATCAAATATCGTGATATGCAAACTAGCATAGAGTGAAAAAATATTTGATTCGATCAAGAGTAAAAATTGATGTTGTAATTTAATGTATGTTAAAAATTTTAGCTTGGTTAAAATAAAAATAAAATAAAAATCAACTATTAATTTTATAAATTACTAATAGTAATTTTTAAGCTCCAGCTTTATGATAACCCATGGTATTGACCCATGGTATTCATGTGAGCATAGACTATTTAAAGGGGAAATTCTATCTTAGATCCATCTTAATTCTGGGTCTACCAAGTGCTCAGAGGGATAATAGATTTCATCCCCCTAAGAGTGGTAGATGTGGAGTTAAGATGGATATAGGTTGGTTTTTATGATAATGAAGATATTAAATAGACTTAGGAAATTATATTGTAAAAACATCTTAAGGTGAATGTTTAAAGCATAGACATTGGACAAGTATATTTATATACTTCTGTTTTAAACTGAAACAAATCTAGGGCTAAAAGGAATGGGTATTGACCCATGGTATTCATGTGAGCATAGACTATTTAAAGGGGAAATTCTATCTTAGATCCATCTTAATTCTGGGTCTACCAAGTGCTCAGAGGGATAAATAGATTTCATCCCCCTAAGAGTGGTAGATGTGAAGTTAACATGGATATAGGTTGGTTTTTATGATAATGAAGATATTAAATGGACTTAGGAAATTATATTGTAAAAACATCTTAAGGTGAATGGTTAAAGCATAGACATTAGACAAGTATATTTGTATACTTCTGTTTTAAACTGAAACAAATCTAGCTCTAAAAGGAATCAATTGATTGCACTAGTCATCCTTCTATAACTTTCCAACATATGCTGGAGTAAACAGATTGTAATTTGGGTAATTTTTCTAATTGCAAACAGGAACATACTTGTGTATTGGCAGGGTGGTTACGAGGTCCCTAGAAGTGGAGTAAACATATTGTGATTTGGGTAATTTTTCTAATTGCAAGCAGGAACATACTTGTGTATTGGCAGGGTGGTTATGAGGTCCCTAGAAGTAATGAATTTGAATTTTTCTTGGTTTTATATATAGTATTAGGTTTTTTCTCATGCTTTCTGTGCATGGCACGAGTGAATTTTATCTTACACCCACTAGGTTATCCATATGTAATTTCGGTAATTTTGATTTCAAAAGATATTTTAAAGAAATGCAATGATTTCGTTTGTGTATTCAATAAACATAAGATTTTATAATTGAGTAAAATATTCGCCATGCCTAGTGAGAGATTCGCCAAAAAATTATATATACATATCATATTATTAATAAAATCGCCTTCCATTTTTCCTATATACCATGGAGATTCGCCCATTTATTATACATGTAAATTTAGGGGGGGTTCTTAAAATTTTCCCTGCCCAATATTGTTATTACGGTGCCCCATAGAATCCCTCTATTGTTATTTTTGTGGCTTTATATTATTATTGTTAGGCCGGCTGGGTTATATTGTGACTCCTTAGACTCCTATATATAGAAAGGAGGTTTTTTCATTTGTATCATCCAAGAAGTGTTCATTCATGTAATGTAAAGGAGGTTTCCCCCTCGAAGACGCTGAATTCTAAGGCGTTGATCTATCTTTTCTTGAGCTGGTTTCATAACACTACTATTAGTACAATTCACGAAGTGTTAACAAGGAACTAAAGTCGAACACCTGTGAAATCATTCGATCAAGGGCCAAGGATGAGAACCTATCATTGAGTGTGAAGAACTTTCCATTGAGGCATGCAAGCTCTAAGGTATTGGAAAAGAGTTTCTAGATGAACTTCCTGGATAATGAGTTGAAGTCGACAGGAAGCGATCTATCAAAGGAAGGTCATAATGGATCCTTCATGATCAACACGAAATGGGTAACACAATGAATGAGAGTAATCCAAGAATGTGAGAGATGATCAAACAATATACAGGCAAGAAGACTTCTCTTGAACATGTGGATGACACGACTCCAGATTTTGGCAGCATTTTACATCATGGGACCAAAGGTGATGGTGACAGGGCAGAGATCATATGATAGGTTAAAATGGATAACCCAAACCCACGGAGAAAAGTGAAAGAGTGAGGATGTCCCAAAACCCAAGATGAACAACAAATGAGTGTCAATGTTGAAGAGTGGCATGTTGCCTCAAGTGAAGGATACAACTGATGAATACTTCCAATTTCCCCCCACCATTTCTGGTGAGTACTCGAGTTATTTTTGAAACACAAGCTTGAAGGGGATAACATATGTTTTTAATATAATCCCATCCTTCACATGGATCCTACCTAGTAAATTTTAATGAGCCCTAGGAAGGATAAGCTTGTTCTCATCATAATGACCAGTCCCATGTCATTTAATCCTTTAACGAGTCCAACAAAGGTTAAACTCACAATATTTTTTCATGTTTAGAGAGTTTTAAAAAGACATGGAAAAGAAAAACCCAAGGATTCATTTTTGTAAAGTTGTCTCTCAAACCCGAAAAGGTATAAAACAATATTCAAGAGAACCTCCTACTCATGTTTGACTAAGGTATACCGTATTCATAAATAGTTTTATCCCAACCCGAAAAAAGGTGTAAACGTGTACTAGTTAAATGACATTTCACAGCGTTGAGCGAGTTCAAAACAACAAGAGATCGACAATATTTTCATATTTTGAGAGTTAGAAAAGAGTTCAAATATATCCACCTGCTTTTATTTGCTTTAACTAGTCTAAAAGGGAAAAATACTCGACAATCTTTTCATTTTTTACGAGTCAGAAAAGAGCTTAAAGGTGAGTCGTCCTTGAGGAACGAGTGGTATAAAGGGTAGCAACTGGTTCTAGTTATGCTGGAACTTCTCAAAAACTAAGAGGTCAAGAGGTTAGCTATTAAAACCACTCATCATTGTGGTTCCTCAAGAAAGGGTAAAACAACCAAGTAAAACCGAATGATTGGCCAAAGAAATGGTGGCGATGGAATGGAGAAAAAACCAATGCTTATCTAATAGGAGAGGCTGATAAAAATTGAAATCATGAGGGTTAAAATGGAGATGGGTTCATCTTTATACAAGCCTAAACCACGGGGGACTATGCCTTGATTCGGTTTCATGTTTAGACAAGCTTGAAACTAAAAACTATGCTTGGATTCAGTTTCATGTTTACTCAATCTTGAGATAAAAAACGATTCTTTGATGAAAAAAAATGGTATGCCCCCAGCATGATGAGAGCCAAGGCACATGCCCCCTAAACTTCATTTCATTTACCGTAGTAGACATCGGGTTGCTAAAATGTGGATGGAATGAAGTTTCACTTTCGAGATCAAGGAAAGAACCAACTGGAATTTGATGAGATATTAATCAAATACTCGATTTGGAAAATGGAGTTGTTTGATTTTTTAACGAGGTTGACATAGTAAAAGAAATATCCTCAAGGCTCCTTGTTTCATTTTTTAATGAGCTTGACACAAGACCAGGAACCATGCTCCGACAATTTGTTTCATTTTTTAACGAGGTTGACACAAGACTACGAACTATCCTCGAGACTCTTTGTTTCATTTTTAAGGAGATTGACACAAGACTAGGAACCATGCTCCAACACCTTGTTTCATTTTTTAACGAGGTTGACACAATACTAGGAACTATCCTCGAAAATTGTTTCATTTTGTTAACGAGGTTGATATAGGAACAAACTATCCTCGTACGTTGTTTCATTTTTTAATGAGGTTGACACAAAAAAGGAACTATCCTCGTAATAGCTGATCATGGGCCATATGAGAACATGGCCCCCAAGAGGTCCTCACTAGAAGAGAGAACTATGCTCTGGGAGGAACACATGCCAAATGGTACAAATGAAAGATCATGTTCCAATGCCCCCAATACATAATGTGCCATGCCATCTGCAAGATCATTAGAAAATGTGGAGATGAAATGGGTAGCCACAAAATTGACCTGTGGTGGGGAGGGTACTGCTTGCAAATGAGAACGAATAGGGGATGATGGTAAGATTGGATCCATTTGGTGACCGAAGAATGATAATTGATCAATGGTCACTATTATCCCTTCGTGTGGAAAACAAACCACATGGAAGAGCGCAGAAATAAGAGCTCCCATGACATAAACATAGTTGTGTCCAAGGAGAAGATCAAATTCTAAGGGTCCTTGGAATACCATCATGTCTATATAGATGGTATTTCCTGCCAAAGTAATAGGGAACTCTGGAAGGATCCCTAAAAGGTTGACTCGCTCCTCCATTGAAAGCCAATAGATTTTGGGTGACAGGTGCAAGCTATGGGGATCCCAAAGCTTGACAAGTAGTAGAAGACATGATGTTAACGGACGGGCCTTCGCCTAATAGAGTGGCATGTACTATCATATTACGGGCTTGTGCCATAATCTGGAAAGGCACATAATATGGGAGGCAGAATGATGTCAATTGACTCGAATCCAAATAAATAGGAATAGGACAAGGACTCTCTTTAACAACTGGGATTTGAGGGCCACACCTCGATTCATCAGAATCTAAGGAGATGAGAAGAAAATGAGTAGTCCGATTACTACTCTTTTCAGGAACAGAGTGGACAACTAAAGGAAGAGCCAGGTCAACACTCTTTTCAACCAACGGTTGGTCAGGAACAAACACAAGACATTCATGTGGAGGAAGAACAGGATGGGCAAGAGATGAATCCAAGTCAATCTCTTTACCAACTAGGAGAGGGTTAGAAGAAAACCTCTGATAACCAATAAGAAGTTGGGGTTGAGGAGCTGTAAGGTTTTCCAAAACTTTGTAAGCTTTATCCATAAGAGGACAAAGGTGAAGAAGATGATCTCCTTCACATAACCTATAAGGGTAGTTAAATTTTCCCTTCTTCTTACCATCACTAGCCGAAGGTGTAGCATTGACATGATCTCCAGAGGTCGATGGGGATGGTCGATCTAGATTTTGATACCATAACTCTAAGACTCTCAGAATACCCAGACAGTCTCGAAGGAGATGGTCACAGCTACACAGCCTGTAAGGGAATTTTACCTTCTGCAAAGGATCCGAAGGTTTGTCGACGAGAAGTGCATTTGGAGCAATAATTGCATGGTTGGCCTCTCGCTTATCTGACTTCTTCTTCTTCATCTTCTTCTTCTTCTTCTTAGCCTCCTAGTTACTTGATTTCAAATGTTCACTAGGAGAAGTAGAAGAGGAGGGTGAAGAAATAGGTGAAGAAGGTGGGAGGTCAACCTTGGAATCAACATGGTGTTGTTCAGGTGAAGGAGATGGCTAGACAGAAGTTGGGACACCCAGGACCACCATGGTGGGAAATAACCAGATAGGTAAACCAATAGTTAACCGAGGAAGGGACAATGTTGCCATATAAGGAGTGCCAACGTTTCCAAAAGAAGGGAAAGGACCGGGACTCCCATCGGAGGGGAATCCTTGACTTGTAAACTCCAGAAATGTTTCCATTGGAATCAACCCTAAAGAATCACTAAGGAAGATAAATTTAACTAGGAATATTTTGTGGGAAGTTAATTTAAAGACACTGAAACAAAACTTTTTCTTTTCATGTTTTAAGAGACGAGAAAAGGTAAAAAGGTGACTCTAGTCACTTTCAGATTTAACAAGCTCGAAAGGACACGTTCTCGATGATCTTTTCAAATTTAAAGAGTCTGTAAATATCAAAAAGGGCTATCGAGGGTACTCTAGGCATAAAGGATTACCAGGTAACGTCAACTATAGAATACCTCCCGGTGAACCAAAAAGTACGAGTAGACAATATCCCTGAATGTTGTGTTCAGTGTATCACATTTACAAGGCGGAAAACTTAGGTTCCTATGGATAAAGGATTGCAACCTATAGGGGTCTCCCTTTATATACACGATGATACGGGGAGCACAAGTATGTGCTATTGTTTTCTAATACGAGATCGTTGTGAATAACAATAGCTAGGTTTAAAGACGTCGTAACACATCTCTAGCCTAGAACACTAAATGTGAGCACTAAGTTTCAACACTTCCTTACGTTAGTTCAATCAATTTTAACGGTTTATCTTGAATTAGGTTTCAATTTCAAGGCCCTATCGCTATCATCTGAAAACTTCTATATGTAGCTATATTAGAAATAAATCTTTGTCTTCGATGAAAGTTTACATTAATTGAGGGATAGAGAACACACAATCAACACAACAACCAAAGAATGAATTGTTTTACTAATACATGTCCTAAATGCACTTAATCTTCCTTTAGAAAAAAAAGAATTATTTCATTTCTCATTCCTATGATGATGCAATTCTAGCTTCTCAATAACACTACTATTGCAATATTTTCGCTTAAGTAAACTAGAATGATGTTCTTCTTTTCATAAAATGCAAAATGAATCTTTCACATAAAGCACTTTAATGAAAATTTTCACAATTTCGAACAAAAAAGCAATGATAAAATCCAAAGCATGATAAATGAAACTGAAAGCATCTTCTTCCCTGAATCGAAAAAACCAAACACATAAATGCTTCAATAAACAAACCAAGAAATGTAATCCGTGCTCAGAAAGAGAAAAGAGACACTCTAAATAAGAGAACAAACGAGACTCTTTCACTCATTCAATTTTAAATGAAGCAATGAAGATGTTGCGACTGAAAGATGGATTCAATGAAGCAACAAATCAGCAGCTTGACACAATGAGTAAACAAATAAATGAATAGTAATTGACCTAGATGCGCTAGGGTCATAGAAACCATCCAAGAAACTAAAAACATCAAGCAATGAAACTTCAATCCAATCAATCGATAAAACCCATCAAACAAAGCATCCTAGACACTTTCGGGTAGAAGAAGAGAGTTTGAGGGTCAAGACACACTAGCATTGGAATTGGAGAAACTCTGATTGTTCTTAACTCAGAAACCGACATAATTTTTTGGCTAAAACTAGCACTTAAAAGGGGTCCGACACGACTGTTAGGTTAAAACTAGCGTTGATCGGTGTAATTTTTTGGTTGAAACTAGAGCTGATTGGGGATCGACATGACCGTTTGGCTTAAACTAGTGCTAATTGAGGGATTCCAAGAAAAAATAAAAAATAAATTCACACAGGGCCAGACTTAACACATGAGAGAGTGGGATAGTGTCTGTATGCCCTCAAATAGGTTAATACATATCTAGAAGACCATAAATAAACAAACTAGGAACACAAGTAGAAAAAACAGAGTGATGAAAAGGAGATGTATTTCCCCTATGGAGTCACCAATTTGTGGAGTAGGAAGATGCTCTCTACCGATAGAGACAATCCCTCTAGCCAAAGAGAGTGCGTCTAGCCACAAACAAGACAATCTAATGTAAATTTCCTTAGATTAGAATTGAATAAGAGGGCCTACCTATTATAACACTAATCCACTTGATGGTGATCTTGCTTCCTTGCTCCAGCTTCATTTTGTTCCTTTCGTTCAAGTACCTAAAACAAACATGCAAGAAACAAGAAGAAACATGATAGCATAAAATTGAACCTAATGTACTTAAAAGGTCAAAGAGTTATAAGTTATCAAATGTAATATTACACCCCATATAGGAAACAAACCATTAGTTTTGCTAAAATAAACTTCAAAGGGAAATACAACCGAATCCTTGACGTTGAAGATCTCCTTTGTGGTATCCCAGTCCCAGTACCCCCTTTTCAACACTCTTTTCATATTCTAGCTTGACATGAAATTGCTTTCAAGCTCTAACTCCCTCTCCTCGTGCTTTAGCTACCAAAGACTAGTCTTTTCAATCTAAGACTATTCTTCTTCTATCAAAAGCTATATATTTAAGAATTTTGCAGCTGGTTCTATCTCTCCACCACCTTAACTATGTATTGTATTGTAACCAAAAAGGGTAAGAGGAAATGGTTTATATAGGGAGAGGAGGATAATAATGACATCCACTCAAGGGGGAAGAAGGTCTTATATCCTTGGGAAGGTCCACTTTTAAGGGGGAACGAACCTTATATGGAGTTCTCAACCCTTATCCAACCAAACAAACATCTAGCACATCACCACTAGGAGTTTCTAGACGTGAAACATCGTTTCATTTTATAAAAATAGTCCATAAGTAGATCGACGGGGGTATTGGGCTAGCAGTAGTGCCAATTGCTGTGGATGAGAGTGTAAAACTCTGCCATCGATGCCGGTGAGAAACTGGGAAAGAGCATTGATCTTAAAAACTAGGATTTAAGAAAGATTATCTAGAAATGTTTTGAAGGGCTTGGCGACTACTTTCTTCAAACTTCAAGGGATGCAAGAGCATAGGTTTACTAGTGAGAGTATAACACAATAGTCACTACTAGGGTTCTCTGGGATCAAGAACGAGGACTGACAATAGAGTGACAAATTAATGTGTAACAAGCACCCATTGTCACTCTCCTGCCACTTCTCCTCGTACGAGAAACATAACTAACTCTTGCCATAGACACGACAACCCACAAAATTATTGCATGAATTTACTTAAGAATAATTGAAAATTATGTTTTTATACAAGGAAAAGATACTTCTTCTTTATTACAACCAATTATCAACATGTATGTTAGTATCCTTGAAAAATCAAATCTACAAAATGAATTTGTTGTGTGTCTTCAAAATTTCTACTGGTTTTTGTTTTGATAACTTGTTTTTACACTTAAAATACCATGATTGTATTTGTACTTGGAAAACTATTGCTAGTTTCCACCTTATTCTAGTACTATGAGAAGACCCCTCTACTTATTGTTGACTCTAATGCTTCATAAACTTCTGAGTGAGGCTTGTTCTCTATTGGTGCTATCATGGTTCCTTTTATGATTAAGATGTTGATATGGTAATTACAGTTGTTTGAATTAATTTATTTAGCGTCATGTTGTGTTTATTGTTATTCATAGTGACCACAAACATCCTTGGTTTGGATTGGGAAGACATGGTAATTATACAAGTTGTTTGGCTGCTGAGGGTAGCCTTGGATTTTTTCTTGGACCTAGTTATAAAGTGCATTTTCTTACTATTTTTCCAATTAAATTTAATCCTTAAATGTTGAAAACTGCAGAGTCTGAAAGTTTTGGAGACATTCACAAACATCCTAGGAATTTCAGTTGTTATTTTATAAACAATTAGTTTAGTTCTTTTTTATAAACCGTTATTTGAATGAGATTGTTTAGCCTCATGTTTTTCAATATTGTTTAGTTTCATCAGGTCTCTAACCACCATGTCTACCTGTACTCGCATATTTGCATGCTTTTAGTATTGAATTTTCCCAAAAGGTTGTTTGGGTTTCTACATTCTTGTCATCTGAGCAGACCCACCTATTTCTTGTTGACTGTAATGCTTCATAAGCTTCTCCATTACTTGTTTTCCCTAGGTTGCCTCCTTCTTCTGGTATTACGAGAAAGCCCCTATACTTATTGTTCATTGTAATGCTCCAGGGACTTTTGCATTGCTTTTTTTCGTTAGGGCTATCCTTCAATTATCATTAGTGTTCTTTGGAAATTTCGAGACCTAATGTCAATATTGTTGTTATTCCTATAACTAACATTCATCAAACATGAAGGAAGGTTTAAGAGGAGTTTAAACTATAAAAGATGTCACCTGGTTCCTTTTATAGTTAAGATGTTGATCTGGTAGTTACTATTTTTTGAATTAATTTGTTTAGACTCATGTTTGTCATTATTGTTATTCATTGTAACCACAAACATCCTAGGATTGGATTCAGAAGAGATGATAATTTTTGCAAGTTGTTTGGTTGTTGAGGGTAGCCTTAGTTTTGTTCTTGGACCTAGTTATAAAGTGCATTGGTTTATTGTTGTTTCAATTAAATTTAATCCTTAAATGTTGAAAATTGTCAAGTCTGACACCTTTGGAGACACTCACAGACATCCTAGGAATTTCAACTAAACAAAGCACGATCTTTTTGGTTAATATGTTGATCTGGTTTAGTTATTTTTTATAAATTGTTTTCCTTTTAACTTTCATATTTTTAAACTTAAACCACATAAAAATTTGTTTCTTTGAAATGAAGTAGCATTAAAAGTGTCAAACTGTGTTCCTAGTGGTATTCTTCCACAGATTTCATCAGATGGAACGTATAAATATCCAACACTTAAAACTATTAATTCATAAAAAGTTACAAGGTAGCTAGGTAGTTGACCTGTTAATCTATTTTTTCTTAAATCTAGCAGTTGAAGTTGGGTACATAGGGAAAACTAAGTTATTAGAATAAGCAATGAGAACTTCCATAGAAATTGGAAATCTTATTTCTAGATTTCCACTCAGATTGTTTTCTGACACCTTTAACCTTCGTAAAATAGTACATTTAGTTATAGTTGGTGGTAATATTCCAAACAAGTTGTTTTGGTGTAGTAATAAATTTCTCATAGATTTACAATTGCCCAAAGATGAAGGACTATTTCCATTCAACTTATTTTCGGACAAATCTAACATTTCTAATCCCACACATTGGCCAAAATGATTTGGGATTGGTCCCTCTAGATTGTTTTCAGATATATCTAATTGTTGAAGTGAAACCAAATCGCCAATACTTTTAGGGATGCTCCCAGAAATATTGTTTCAATTCAAAAAATAATTTCGTAAGAGCATGAAGTTTTCCTATCCCTTTTGGAATTCTAGATGTAAAGTGACTGTCGTTTAGAAAAAATTGTTGAAGATGGTTCAAAGTCGCAATGCCCTCCAGTATTTTGTCAGTTAGATTTTTTCACCTAAGTTTAAGGTGGTCAACTGTCTCCATTTTTATATGGCTTGAGGTATGCTATCAGTGAAGTTATTTTGAGAAAGATTTAGGTATATGAGCCCAATTAAATTGCCAATAGCTTTATGTATGCTACCCATCATGCTATTTTGAGGCAAATTTAGGTTAGAGATGGGATTAGACCAGTGAGATCGTTATATCCAATGGACAACACCTTGAGAGAAGTGTAGTTACTCAGAGAAGTTGGAATACTTCCACTAAGATTATTATTGCTCAGGTGAAGTTGTTCCAACTAGACTAGATGACCAATTTTTGTTGGTATACTCCCTAGAAAGTTTTTTAATGAGAATCGGATCAATTGCATCTTTGTACAATTACATAACGCTTTTGGGATATAGCCATACAAAAAATTAACGCTGAGGTTGAGAACTCCTAGTACATTTGACTACCTAATCTCTGTTAGAATTCTTCTTGTCAAATTATTCTGAGAGAATCTCTAGAGTGTGTAATAATGAGAGGTTACCAAGGGATGGTGAAATGACAATGTGCAATCACAATCCACGCAACCCCAATTTGACAAATTCTCTCTTTAGTGTTGATGTTGAGGGTAGCCTTAGTTGTGTTGGACTAGTTATAAATTGCATTGGCTTACTATTGTTTCAACCATATTTCATCCTTAAATGTTGAAAATTGTAAAGTCTCACACTTTTGGAGACACTCACAGACATCCTAGGAATTTCAACTAAAAAAAGTTGTATTTTTGGTTAAATTGTTGATCTGGTTTAGTTCTGTTGATGGTGTTGGAGCCGCCAACTTGTCAGGGGATCTCCCTGGTAAGATGTCCGAACTAGACCTCACACCGTTTGGTGCAGGAGTCCCAGCAGTGGGTCGTATGGTATTGCCTTGACCGGGGTTGTGTGCAGAGGTAAGTAGGATGTCCTTGTTGGCATCAAGGGTGTGACATATGCAGCAAGCCAAGGAAGGTGCATGAATGGTTCTATCACATAGAAGATGAAATGAGTGCGCCCCTTGGAAACCTGTGTAAACACGTAGTTTGGAAGGGAGCACACGAGAAAATATGCATCACGAATTGGAAGGAAGGCAAACCAACAATCCAAAGTGATGGTTAAATGAGCATCACATCTCAGTAAGATTCATATATACATATACATAAAGATTTTATACATACATGCATAAGAAAACAAAAACATATATCATTAGAGTAACCAAGTTCACTGAAATACAATAAAAACATATGCATGAAATGTATTGGCTTTGTTATATTAATAAGTGAAAGTTTCAAACATACAGTACAACCATGACGAACCGCTAGTCCCAATAACGGAATGTTACATTCACTACTACCTGCTCCTCCAAAGAGATGTATTAGCTTTGAACTGTGGAGAAGTCAAGGCTTGTTACAATACTCTCCAAGCTTTCTCTAAGATACTCCTATTGGAAGCTTGGTTGTCCAAAATTCCTTACAATGAGTTATGAGGTTCTATAAATAGCAAAGGGTGGGGTGACCATTGACATTCCCTGGTGACTCTTCACCTACCCTCATGACTCTTCACCTACTACATGACTATTACATTCAACTATCGACACTTGGAATTTCAGTTTACAAGATGTTACATACAGGCTGCACATGTACCCATGTGAGGCAAAATGGGCTTGAGAAACCCACGCAAGCTATCACTAAGACTCAAATAATTGTGGGAAGACCAACTATTCGTCATCCTCGCGATGATCGATGGTGGTGAATTGATGCTAAGATTGGTCATCTATGATGGTGTCTGTGCGCTGAATGGTGACATCTTGCTGAAAGTGAACTCTTAACTCCATTGCATCCAGTTGCATTGATATGGCTCCTTTTTCCAACTCATCCGATAACATGTGAATAGTCTTCTTGATTGTAGCTGGACCAACAACATACTGATGCATAGTTTCTGTGTTGATCCTCAAGTGTGTGCTACTGACTATGTGCATCAACTTGTTGAAATACATCTTCAGCTCGAGTCAAACTTGATTCTTGTCTTCACCTTGGTGAGTGTGCCAATGGGTGGGATCACATGCATGTGCATAATTACATCCATGCTTTTGAACAACCTTGCATGTGATTGATGACACTGCTCACCATGTCTGCTCTATGCCAGCTGCTGGATTGGTCTATAACTTGTATGGGCGCAGTTTCATCAGTCTATGCATGTTGTGCGTCCTGGTGTACTTGTTCTTGCTGGAACTCCTTCTTACGTCTTTACAAATCCTATTCCTCCTTGAGTTGCCACTTCAGCACCTACAACTCCTTCTCCATTTCTCTCTCTACCTTTCTGCGATCCTCTTGTTGCCTTGTCACCTCATAGCCTTAATCTCCAAAGTTTCTTTCATCATAAGTGGATTTGCTTGAACTTGCAACTTTGCTCCACCTCTGTGCTATCAACAACCTTCCTCTTTCATTTGTCTCACATATGTGTGCCACCTTTTGTTGTTGCTGATGGTGATGCTTGCTATGATGTCACTTCCATTTCATCTTGATATCATTTTCGATGAACAACTTGATCTCTTCATAGATAGGAAAGTTCATAGACAATTGATCGACTACATCACTAGTTGTGCTCTCAATGATGCCTTTGACTCTGCTCTCATGGAAGCCATTGTACCTATGCTACTGAGAGGTAGATGAACACTTGTTATACTTGGAGACATAGAAACACTCATGGAAAGCAATCTGTCAGTTGAAAACCAAAACAAACTAAAGGGCTGACAAGCAACCTACCTGTGTGACTGCTTGTGAAGATTGTGCAAATTTCATGGGGAGGCTAGGAGACTGACTACCAAAACTGTGCAAGGCATAGTTCGGGCTAGGCTGACTGAGTACTAGAACTGTGCAATGCACAATCTAGCTTGGCCTGCTAAGGACTAAAACTGCACAGTGTGCAATTTCAACTAGCAGTGACATGCAAACCAACAAATTGTATTGCGTAGTTTTTCGGGCCAGCAAGGCACTACCTCCTAGAATTTTGCAATGAAAGCCTGGAGGTCAGTGTTGGTCCAAACTTGTGTATTTTCTGGAGGGAACGTAGAGCCTTCACTTTGAGAAATGTGTAATTCTAGAAATGCAAGGTAAGGTCCATGTTAAGGAAGCCCAGATGCGCCGACAGGTAACTGAAAACATGAGAAGTCTGAATGCATGGTGAAACTAAGTGTAAAAAAGAGTGAATGATCATGCATGCAAACAGTAAGTGCAGGATTCAGAAAATGAGAAAGCATGCATGTGTGTGAAGCGTGTCACCACAACGACAATCGTTAGTGCAACAATAGTGTCATGCATGCGATATTAGTGAGATGCAAACAAAAATTGAAAATATTCTTCTATAAGCTAGCATACATTAAAATGACAACAAGCACTCATTGAAATCAGGCAGACAACACTCATAGAAAGTGAAACACAAAAACCGACAAAAATGCAGTGCAAAACACGAAAAGAAAACCTACCCTAAAACAACTAAGTTGAAAGTGCTGAAGACTCCTGGATGCGATGTGGGATGTCAGAGTTGCAATTTTGATGTGAGGAATGAGCTTTGCAACGTTCGTTTCATAATTTTTTATAAGATCAAGGTTATGACGTGCATGCCACAAATCTAGGAAAAAATGACACTTGGCGAGAGGTTTCTAAAATGATCTTTGTATGTGATCTCCAGATGCTAAAAATATATCCTTCAAATCTAGGGATGCCTTTTGCATGCTGCCTTTTTTTATTTCGGGAAGAGTAGCTCACGCATGAAAATCAAATTTCTCGGTCCCGGAGGGAACAGGTCAAATTGAAGGGAAATGCATCGGTCTGCGGACCTAGGATGAAAATTTGCACAATTTCTGGGTTGAGCAGTGTTGGATGTCTATCGGGCATTGCGTAATTTCTAGGCTGAGCAGGTCACTGCCTCCCAAAATTGCACAATTTTTGGGGTGGGGCCTAGTGTCGGGTCAGATTGTGTATTTTTCTGAGGGAGGACTACCTGATTGTTCTATGCAATTCTAGAGCTCAACAGGCTACCCAGTTGATTTGCACAATTCCTGGAGGGAAGGCTAGTTCCCCTCTAGAATTATGCAATTTTTTGGGGGATTCTCTCAGCCAACAAATAGTCTAAGTCCGAAATGTTGGCCTGTGGAAGCGAGACAAACATGATGACATGCACAGGGTGGTAGGCCACTCAAACTCAGATGAAACTTGTGTGCTTGATAATGCAATATATGCTGCTAAGGATGGTCGGTAGGGAGGATCCAAAACGAAGCTAAGGAAAAATTTTGGAGGGTGGTTGTAACCGCTACAACAAGTTCTTTTTTATAAAATTTTATTTGAATTAGAATATGTAATTGTAATTATTAGTTCAATTTAAATTTTACCTCCACGAGCTCTGTTCTTTCTCATCTCTAACTGGCCATACTAGCCAATACTCTTCATTATGGTTGTGCCATATTTTTGAATCAACTTTAAAATGATTTAGAATATAGAAAAATAGAAAAAATATATATTTTCATGAAAATGAAACTATAAGAACTAAAATAAAAACTATGAGAAATGAAAATAAAATTGTAAGAAAAATGTGTTATAATTGAAATAAATAACCTGAATATACTATCAAATGTTCTGTGAAGGCCTGTCTCTAGGGCTGGTGAATAGTTTGAATGTTAAACATGCAACTTTAGTAGTGATTGAACTTCTTTTAGTTTTTTGCACTAGAATTCAATAGGTGGTAAGGATAGGCATGGATTGAAATGGCTTCATTTTGAATGTGTGATATGGATTTATTTGGATGTGATTTAATGGCCAAGAATTTGTTTTTTGTTGAATCACGTGCTTTGATTTGTTTTAATTTGAAATAGAATGGGTTTGGTGTCATTTATTTAAGTTATTCGGTTGGGTGTCATTTATTGAACACATTGGGTTTAAATGTTGAACAACATAATAGTTATGGCTGACATACATTTACTTTTATTATGTGTAGGTATGGATATTTATTTGGGATACATAGCTTCAGTTCTAATGAGTGCGAGTTGAAGTGATTGCTACTTTGTACTTCTGGAATATACCATTTTGAAAGGATTTACGATTTTATCTTTTTTCTATTTGGGTCAGTATGATTTGTACTCTTAAGTATTAAGATACAATTTATGGATAGTTATGGGTCCAGTCAATGTTTTTCGAAATTTTGGATATAAATTATAACATATTTGCACTTAATGTTATTTATTTTTGTTTAAATATTGGTTTCACAAGTCTCAACATCAGGTGGTTTGGTGAGACTAGTACTACATCAATTACTAGTCCCTACAAAACATTAGACATCTATCCCCTAGTTCTTGTTACTTTTATTTTTCAGAATATTTGTATATTTAACTAATTATAAATTTTAGTTATATTTTATTCAATTATTTTCATATACAATTATTTTTATTATGTAATTCATTTTTAAATAAATTATTTTTTAATTTAGGAAGGCATTTTGCATCATATTTTTATTATGGTATTCATAATTTAATTTTTTAAAGTGAATTTATTATAGCATTAATCTAATTTTTCTTATATAGATTTTATCACTGTGGAAAAAATATAGTATTTACTATTTAATTTCATTATATTTTTAACAATGATACTAACTATTCCAAAAATATCATCACTTTAAAGAATTACATTGCATAAATCTGAGAGTACCATGAGTTTTCCCCTTCAACTACCCTAACTATTTTAGGGTACAAATCATGCAACAATAGAGGCGATAATTAGCTCTTAATGTTTCCCTTAATGAAGAAGTAATGGTTACTGATAAATAATTTTTTCAATTTACTGTATGTCCCGTAGCTTGTTCTCATGAGTGATTGAATATATGGTCCACCCTCATGACAATGTGCAAAGTGGAGGTAAAAGAATTGCAACTTTCCAACCTAGACCATGGTGAGAGTGAATGAAGTTGGGGATAATGACAAGCATCCTTGGCTATTTAGTAAACCTATGCACAATCCCATTAGCCATGTGTGGGTTAATTGAAATGCATAATCCATGTTCCCGCATACACTAGTTCAACTAATCATTATTTTTCATAATAGTAATAATAATAATAATAATAATGTATATTAATATTGTTAATTCAAACAAGAATGCAATATTTTTCATGAGTTTTTCATGAATATTCTTGTCTCACTCAACCAAACTATTAGTAATAACTATAACTAAATATGTTGAAACAACATTTAATTTATCATGACCTTAGGAAAACTCATTTGATATAACTAATGCTTAGCCTGTTAACATATCCAAATAGAAGAAAAAGAATTATCAATTAAAACCTAATATACTCATCCATATCATCAAATGTGAGGTATCATCATAAGATCACAACATTGTAAAGTATGCAACCCATTAATGCCTTATTAGCATTGTGGGATTTATCTTGTTCCAACCTTATAGGTTGATTGTGAAGATGGTGTTATCAAATATCTTCTCTATTCCATCACTTCAAACCACATTTATGATAATTCCATCATGTTCTAGTTGTCAATATCTTTCTATCAACATAAATTTCTTCTTACTTTGATATTGGGCACAAAGTTATGCCCATTTCAAAATTTGTGCAAACTATGTGCCACATCAACATTTGTACAATGCCACTTGGTAGGCATATGGCCTCCCTTTTCCTGTTTGTCACTATTGTTCATTGCTCTGGAATTTGTCTCAATGGCTTACCTAGGTTGCTACCTATTCCATTAGCTATTTCCCTCCAAGGCAACATTTATTTGTCTATAGTTATTTATTTGGTTTCTTCTTGACTCAATAGTGGGTCATAATTTAACAAATTTTGACTTGAACATAATCATGTAATGCACTTAATGGGTTTAATTACTATCAATTAATCTGTAGTTTGGGATTGTGTGAAGCCTCAAAAATAGACCTAAACCCATCAGTAGCTTGACACTCTATAGCTCACCTCACAACATTATAAATCCAATATTTTTACCACCTTAGCTACCATCTAGTTTCCAATGAAACATTGTTATGCACTCTAATCTATGTCACCTTACCACATCAAATCTTGAGCTATCTATGTCCTTTCACAAAATTACTTCATATTATCTCTTCAATGTTCTTAGATCCTTCATATTTTTGAGTGTTTGGATTAACTTTGTAGGAGATTTGGTTGCAAGCCATCTCTTCTTAGTGATGCCTAATGAATGTCCTTACTCAACATTCAAGTCATCATGTGGAACTCGGCAAGGAAACCCACTCTTGTGATTATGATTTATTATTGCTATAAAATGATTGGGATACACCATAAAGGACATAATAGAAAAACGAAAGATAAATTGATTAATAATTTATGCTAATTATCTTACCATCTCCAATCAATAAGTTTTTTATGATACGATGATAATGGGAGTTCGTACAATAATAGATGCTAGAGCTCTAAAAAAAATCCTAGATCACTTCATGGATGCCTTAGCTACATCTGTTAATGTGGGTATATACAAATTTATTTCTTTAATATAAACTTAGAAGTGCAAGATAACCTAGAAATATCATCGAGTTTTCAACATAGTTCTCTCCCTTCTAAATATCCAGGAGAACCTCTAGTAGAAAACTATGTTAGAAATGTTCATTGGAAGGAAAAAGTCAAGAGAATATCCAAAAAATTGAATTGTTGGACCTTCAGATCTCTATATGTTGCTGGAAATTTATTCTTTTCAAGCCCAATCTAGCAAACCCTTTGAGTGTATCTTCTCTTTGTGTTAGAGGAACTTAAAGGAATCCTTATATTCATCAGTAGATCCTTTCTTTAGATAGGGGATATGTGGTAAATAAAATGGACCCTTTTATCCTATGATAAATTACGTCTCACCCAAATGGAAGGAGGTCTTAGTCTTCATGATGTATAAATTCTAAATAATTTTCTACGGGAAATATTATAGTGGTGGTGGATCCAAGGTTGGCAGGAGTTATGGAGGAAACTTTGGAGCAAGAAAAACAACCCCTCTAAATCATGAAAAAAACAATTGAGATCCCAAAACCCTATTCAAGGATTTTGAATATGGAACTTGGCCACCACTTACAAATTTATTTTACAACATCATTGTTTTTGAGATGTCCAAGAGGAAAACAATGCCTTGTTTTAGACAAAATCATCGAAACAATATCCAAATATTTGAGGTATGGAGCAAATTATTTCTACAGAAGAGATTATGAAATATAGAGGCCTGTTGATAGTATCAAATTATTCAAAACAAACAATGGAACGCATCTCATGAAGGGAAAGGAAAAATAAGCAAAGTTGGCCTTAAACTACTGATCAACACAATCTAGACACATTAATGGAAGAAATGCACAAAGGAAAGAGCCTATTCTTGGAAGGACATGACAACCTTTAATGGGGCTACATTTGAAATTGATTTTCATAATCAAAGAGGCATATAAACTAGATATAGATCACAACAACCTTTGTCATCAACCAATATGGAAATAGGTTTTGGCTCAAAATATAAGGCCCAAAATTTCCCATTTTCTTTAGATGTTAGTACATAAAAGGGTGATTTGATTAGATAACATTATCATGGAGGATTCAAAGGATCTTCACTCTGTTCTCTATGTGGATCAGATGTAAAGGACATCAAGCACTCACTGAGTACATGTGTTTTTATGGAACTTTATGGTCCTAAACTTACTTGGACAATTAGACAATAATAAGGATGACATCATAGAAATGATTGAAGGCTAGAGATCCTCTATGAAAAATGATTCTATTGTAAATCAAGCTTGGGCCCTCATTCAAGGGTTTCTACAATGAAACATAGGAGAATGGTGGAACAATCACATCTTTAATAACCAATCATTAGAAGGGCATGTAATCTGGGAAAAATAATTTTGTAGTCTATCTGTGAAATAGTACTACTCCACCCTTTCTTATTGTCATATTGGGAAATGAAGCATGGGATTCCATAATTTTACATAATCTCCAATCTTTGCCTTCTCCTTATACTAGTTCTTTTGCTCCAAGAAGCACATCTTCTTGAACTTCAACCTCCTGGAACCCCCCTCCCCCGAGATTCCTTAAACTTACTTTTGATGGGAAATGTAAAGATAATCCAGGTTCTACTAGCCTTGGAGTAATATTATGTGACAATTATGGGAAACCAATGTTTCTATTCGCAGATAGTATGGCACATTAATTAATAATGGAACTGAATTTGTAGCTCTAGAGACAAGCCTTGTTATCACATAATTGCAAGACTTTTGTAGGATTATTGTGCAGGGTGTTTCTCAATTGGTCATCTCAAGAGTAAAGAAAATGATAATTGAGATTCTCAAAAAATAAAATTCCATAACTAGAGGTTGAAAAAATATATCATCCATATTGACCATATGATCCATATAATTCTATTTATTATTCCATCTTACTTCAGGAGAATAGGAAATTTGGCCAACTTGGGATGTAATGACATTCACCTTCATCTTTTAGTAAGTTGGAATAGTGAGTGATGGGAGGATTGGAGATTGGGACTTATCAATTTGAAAAACAAAGATTAATAAATCCCACTAGTGGTGGAAGAACATGAGGAGTTGGCCATCATTGAGGAGCAACTATACAACAGACCAAATTCCATACCTCTAGTGAATCCAAGCATTCCCGACACTATTGATATTTTCACATGCTATTAATGTTTTGAGTTAACTTATGGTTTCTATACTTCACATGGAATCTATGAGTATTCTGGTATAATGTAGTTTTCGTTAGTAGACCACAACAAAAGGATTATCATATTATACAATTTGGTATTAGTTTTTATAATATAATATATATAATAATATATATATATATATTATATTATATATATATATATATAATATAATATATATATATTATATTATATTATTATATATATATATATATAATGGAGAGAGAGAGAGAGGAGAGAGAGAGGGAGAGAGAGAATATTGTGTGTGTGGTGTGTTGTGTGTGCTGTGTGAAAAAGAAAAAAAAAACTTAATACACACATTTTATATACCATTATGCATACTAATTAAAGAAATAAATTTGAGAAATAATAAAATGTGTCAAAGTAAAAAGTCACACATTGATATGAATCAAATCACTAAATTTGTAATTGTTTTGTAGTTAAAATAAAACTTACATCTTGTAATGTTTGATTATTGTTAACACTCGATAGATCCAAAGTTAAAATAAATCTATGCTAATAATATACACTATTAAATATTAACAAAAAATACTTTATTAGATAATAAAATAAATGAAAATTAATATTTTATAAATACATAAATATAATAAATAAAATAATTTTCATTTAGTTAAAAAACGTTTATAAATATTAAATACTATTCCAAAATTTTTATATATTTAATTAATATAATAATTTTATAGTAATAAACAATAAAAATAAAAACAAAATATCATAATTGTAAATTGTAATTATAAATATTTAATAAAAAAGCTTAACCTACAAATTTTATAATTATTGTCATAAGTTTAATAATTTAAGCATTTTAAATGAGAAACCAATCCACACAAACTCTGAATTTAGATGCCAGCCTTTATACACAAGTTTCATCTTAAGGCGACGTCAATCAATTGAATTGAAAGTGGAAGATACAGTTAAAATGGGAAGGACGATTGATTAGCTCTGGAGCCGCGATCACGTGCAGGTAGCTAGGGTTTCGACGTCGGTCCGAAGGCGCGTTAGCTTATCAACGGGATTGGTTTCAGAAAAAGATAGGAATCGCGCAGGGAAGGGAAGGAATGGAGACGGAACAAGGGAGGGGAGAGATCCCCTCCTTCAAAGCAGCATTAACAGGGGAAAATAGGAAGGAAAAGCAGAGTGACGGAGACCGAACCAATGAAGGAGAAACTTCAGAAGCTGGAGCGCAAAGGAGATCAGGATTCCAAAGCGAATGCCTACCAAGGACAATGAGCAGACCTAGGTTTGTAATCCCACCTAATAGACTAGAAAATTATAGAAGCCATATGCGAGATTATGCCTTGATCTGCAAGTTCATAGGATATTGGCCAGCTGAGAAGGATCTTATGAGATGGATCCATCAGAGGTGGAAACCAAAAGGACATGTGGAGGTCATGTTGCGAGCAAAGGGATTCTTCACTGTCATATTTTCCAATCTAGAAGATAGAGGTCGAATCTTTGAGGAAGGACCTTATTTCATGAACAACGCTGGTCTGTTCATGAGACAATGGGTATATTGCTACAACCCAGATAAGGAAAGAATGTTAGCTGCCCCGATTTGGATAAGACTCTTTGGTCTACCATCAGAATTCTGGGAACCAGAGATCCTTAAAGGCATAGGAAATACAATAGGTTCCTTTCTTAAAGTGGTAGAAACAACAAAGAGGGGAAAATACAACACTTATGCTAGAATATGTGCTTACATGAACATCTCAGAGCCTCTTCCAGATACTATCGAACTGGAATATCATGATGAGCTATGGCATCAACCTATAGACTACGAACATATCCCATTTCGTTGCAGAAGATGCCACAAATATGGTCATCTTTCTAGGGAATGCCCTATTACGCGAGCTGAAAAGGAAAGGGAAGCAGAAAAAAGCGGGAGCAATGCAACAAGGAAAACAGGGGAAGAAAAAGAGGACTTCAGAGACGTTCAAAGAAGAAGAAGAGGAGGAAGTAAAAAGATGCCGATGGGTGAACAAAAATAAACCCAGAAAACAGAATCACTAAACATGTTTAAAGTCCTACAGGAAGAAGGTTTGGAGACAGAGGTTACCGAAGAAGAAGAAATAGAAGGAATGGAGGTAATAAATGAAAAAACAGACAAAGAAACAGATAACATGAATAATGAACATGGGGTATAACTCCCAAATGAAATCCAAGGAGATCAAGGAGACATGGAAATAGACCCAAAGAAAACAAAAGGAGAAGAAGAAGAACAAGTAATGGCGAGACTTCTACAAGAATGGAAAAGGCTTGATGAAAGATTCATCCCAGAAGAGCAAAAACAGAGATAGAAAGAAGCATTCCAAAGATATAAGGAAAAAAAGAGACTAACAGAGGAGAAGGAAAATCAACAACCGGACAAACAGGAAACGCAAAGCATAGGAGCGGGCAGCATTGGAAAGGGAGGCAAAAAACGAGGGAGAAGAACAATGAGTGAAATGATACAAGAAGTGGGTGAGATGCTTGTTAACTCTGGAAGAGTGATTCCTCTCTCAGAGGTCCTCCAATCCCCCCCAAAACTGTTAAGATGATTATTACAAGCTGGAACATAAGAGGCCTCAATAGCAGAGGCAAACAAAGGTATTTGAATGAAAGATTTAGAAAAGAGAAGCCCAGTATAATGATAGTACAAGAAACAAAAATAAGTACTGAGAAAATGAGAGAAATTCTGAATAGAAACAGGAGTAGCTATGAAATGATGGGACAGGATGCGATCGGAAGCGCAAGAGGTTTGATAATTATCTGGAATCCAGAGGAAATACATTTTAGTAACTGGATGAGTTTCCCAAGAATTTTATCAGGAATAGCAAGTATAGTAGGAACGACGGAGGAGGTTATTATAACAGGAGTGTATGGACCTCATATTCATAATGAAAAGGAAAACTTTTTGCAAAACCTAAAAGCCTTGTGATGCCTCATACCAGGAAAACAATAGATAGTAGGAGGGGATTTTAATCTGATTAAAACCTCCGGTGAAAAAAGAGGAGGAACAAGGAGAATGGATAAGGTAATGGAACAGTTTGGAGACCTCATAAGGGACCAGCACTTGATCGATATCCAAACCATCAATGGAAGTCATACGTGGAATAATCGAAGAGGAGGAGCAAACCAAATGGCCTCTCGCCTTGATAGATTCTTAATCTCAGAACAAATAATGTTGAAGGATGTATTCATAGAAGCCACCATTCTCCCGGTAGCAGGATCGGACCATTGGTCGGTTAAATTAGAAATAGACTTAAAGCAAAGACCTCACAACAAACCCTTCAGGTTCGAAGCTTTCTAGCTAAGAAATGAAGGACTGATGGAGAAGCTAGAAGAATGGTGGAGGATGAGCGATCAAAGAGGAAAAAATAAGATGCACACCTTTCAACTCAAACTGAAGGAAATGAAGAATAAGATAAAGAAATGGAATAAAGAAGAATTTGGGAACATTATGGAAGAAAAAAAGAGACTAGAACAAAGAATGGAAGACCTTCAGCAGATGGATATCATAGAAGGAATAAAGGAGGAGAGAACAAAAGAAGAAGGTATGATATTAAACCAGCTAGAAGAAAGAAGGAAACAAGAAGAGATTTTATGGAAGCAGAAATCAAGGGTTCAGTGGCTTAGGGAGGGAGAGAGGAATACTAAGTTTTTCCATAAAGAAATGGTTCAGCAAAGACAATGAAACAGAATATTTTCTATAAAAAACCAAGATGGGCAAAGAGTTCTACATCATGAAGAAATTGAAAAAGTGTTGGTCAATCACTTCAAAGACATTCTGAGGGAACCGCAAACTAATAGATCAGATGCCATAACAAAGATAAGCAGAGAAATTCCAAATGTAGTCACAAGAGATCAAAACTTGGCACTCATGAGGAAAATCACCATGGAAGAAGTGGAGGATATTGTTAGAAACATGAAAAGGAACAAAGCTCCTGGTCCGGATGGGTATACTGTAGAATTCTTCCAAGCGGGGTGGAAGTTTCTTGCAGCAGAAGTTCTGGAAGTTGTAGAGGAGGCCAGAATAAATCAAAGAATATGGCCAGGAATAAACTCAACCCTTTTAACCCTTATTCCTAAAACTAATCAGGCAGAGCAAGCTGATGGCTTTCGCCCTATAGCCCTTTGTAACGTCATCTACAAGATAGTGGCATCAATTGTAGCTCAGCGACTAAAATTGATCCTGCCAAGTATTATCTCCCCAGAGAAAACTGGGTTTGTTGAAGGAAGGCAGATTTTGGATGGGCTTGTGGTGGCCCAGGAAGTCCTCCACACTCTAAAAACGAAAAAAGAAAAAGGTATGCTAATTAAACTTGACCTCTCAAAAGCCTATGATAGGCTAAGTTGGAAGTACCTAGAAAGGTTTCTTAAAGCCTTTGGATTCTGTGATAGGTGGGTGAACTGGGTCCTAAGCATGATCTCTACTCCGAATTTCTCTATTCTGTTGAATGGAGCGCCAACAGAAACATTCAATGCTACAAGAGGCCTCAGACAAGGGGACCCCTTATCTCCCTTTCTCTTCATAATTGCAGCAGAAGGATTAGGTAGATACTTTAAAAAAGAATTAAGAGAAAGGAAAATTCAAGGCCTCAGATTATGGGGGAATCAAACCACAGTCACTCATCAACAATTTGCGGATGACATAATGATTTATTGCAAAGCTACCCTGAAAGAAGTCAAAAGGATAAAGAAAATTCTAGAGATATTTATGGAAAGTTGAGGGATGGAGGTGAATAATGACAAATCCAGAACCTTTTTCTTTAATACTATGGAACCTCTTAAGAATCATCTCACCAGGGTCTTGGGATATAGGATAGGGGACCTCCCTACCAAATATTTAGGAACTATGCTAGACACATCTACCCTTAAAATAGGAAATTGGAAAAATATCCTTGAGAAGATCATGAAAAGGCTGGATAATTGGAATTTTCGTGCTCTGAACCTAGCAGCAAGGGTAGTGCTGCTCAAAGCCACTATACAATCTATTTTGATATATCCATTATCCGTGATGGCTTCCCCTAAAGGAATTTGTAATAAATTGGTAGAGATTTATAGAAAATTTCTATCGGGGGGCCCGAAGCAACAAAAGAAGTGTGCCCTCTGTTCATGGAACAGTCTAACCAAACCCAAGGAAAAAGGTGGCTTAGGCCTCAGAGACCCATGGACCTTAAATCAAGTTCTCGCTGCCAAATTAAGATGGAGATGGCTACAAGGGGGACCGGACTTATGGAAAGAAATCTGGACTGCAAAATATATTACGCCCCTCACCCCTGAAGAAATTCTAAGGGAACAAAATATACCTCGGGGATTGGATATTTGGAACTTATCCACCCAAAGCAAGGATTTAATAGACAGACATATATTCTGGGAAATAAGAGGAGGTCAGATAGCGAGATTTTGGGATGAAGCCTGGCAGCAAAGGGAGAAAATGTTGAACCTTCAAGGTATGCAGGAAATCTACAGAACAGGTGTGGATAGAGGCCTCCTCACGGTTAAAGATTACTGTATTGCAGAACCTGGAAATGAGGAATGGCGAGAATGGAAACCTCTGGAGGAATGGAAAAGGAATGCAAAAGAAGATCAAAAAACAACTTTCGGAAAGGAAATAGACTCCAGGAAGATAAAAAAGAGAGACGGCAGAGACATCCTCCGATGGGGCAAAGAAACGAAAGGGATATTTTCCATAAAAGAAGCCTACAAAGTTAAAACCCAGAATGATCTGGGGGAGGAAGAACAAAAGTGGAAAAGGATATGGAGAACAAAGTGGTGGCCGAAGATTAAATTGTTTGCATGGTTGGTAGGAAGAAAGCAGATTTTAACATGGGACAGAATTCAAAAAAGAGGCTTCTCAGGCCCAGCAAGATGTTGCCTCTGTAATTCAGAGGAAGAAGATCAGGAACACCTGCTTAATGGATGCAGCGCGACTCAATTCCAATGGGAGCAAATGAAAAGTCTATTCGCAACAACAGCAAGAAACCCGCGAGACATAATTCAAACCCTTAGCGATTGGGGAGAAGGAAAGTTTCAAAGCAAAATAGTTAGAAGAGCGTGGAGCATATCAGCAGGCTTCAATGTATGGAATCTTTGCAAGGAACGAAATAGTCAAATATTTAAAGGGAAGTCCTCAGGTCCGAAGGAAATATGGAAGAGAACGCTTAGGCAAATAAAAGAGTCAATCCTAGCGGAGAATTGGGCAGATGAGGATTGGAAAACTACGGAAGCTGAAACAGAGATTCTAAAGAAGCTGAATGTAGAACAGGGGATGATCTACCATCAAAATTCCAAGCAGAACCATCAATCAGCAAATCAAAGTCGTGCAGTTTATAGAAAGCCTCCAGAAGGGTTTATTAAACTCAATTTTGATGGAGCTGCTAAAGGCAATCCTGGTCCAGCAGGTTTTGGTGGAATATTCATAAATGGAGAAGGGGTGACAGAATGGATCTATGCTGAACATGGAGGAACAATGACCAATAATGAGGCAGAATTCATGGCGGTATATCAAGGCCTTAAAATTTCTAGAAGAAAGGGTTATAGGAAGTTAGAAATTGAAGGGGACTCCACCTTGGTTATTAATTCGATAAGAAAATTAATCCAAGGAAAGAATTGGGAGAAGGTAGTGAAAAGCTGGCGAAGTGCTAGCACAGTCCGAGACATAGAGGAAATGCTGACATGAATCAACTTCAAGATCACTTCGTATGTTAGACAAGAGGGCAATAAACCCGCAGACTGCCTGGCGAATTGGGGAAGCAAAGAAAAAATGGAGCCAATCGATGACAGCTAGACCAATCAGGAAACGTTGGCAAGATGGGACGGGCTAAAACAACTCATTAGTAAGGATAATCATGATGCAGAACAGGTATAATTACAACCCCTCGTGGAACGGGAGAAGGAGATTAAGACATCATCTGGTGGCAATTAGGAGAGGACAGAAGGGCGGCACCCTAAACACCCTGTCAGCGATAATTAATGATTTCGCAGCGAGATAGGGACGTGGCCCAAAACAAGAACTAATTCACAATCCCGAAGCGAGCATTCGGGGTATTAGTGGCATGCGCAAGGAGGTGCATTCTCATCATATGAGCAAAGGTGGTAGGGAAGCTATAAGGAGGAACACAGGAAGAATGTCTAACAACAGAAATCCGAAGAAGGTGACGAGCAAAGCGGCGACCTGGCAGAGAACCCCTAACCAGCGCCTCAATCGATCGAAAATGGGTGAGCGAAGAGATAAGGCTGTCGAAGAGGAGAAGGTAGCAGCTGAGGGTAGGCACTGCGAATGGGTCAGGGCTAAAATCGAAATTGAAAGCTCGGAGGAGTTAGACTGTAGGCAGGTTAAAGAACCCAGAGGCAAGCGGTTTGAAACTGGGCAAAGCAGTAGAGGCTCGAAGCATGTTAAGGAGGGAGAAGGGTGAAAACAACAGATGAAGAGAGGAAGAGGTCAGCCCCGTCAAGCTACCAGTAATGCGGAGGGTAATAGGACTCAGAAAAGACGTAAAAGAAGGAACAAGTCTATCAGTCAGACTGTGCATGAGGCTGAACAAGCCTATAATATGGATTCAAATGCTCACATAAGGAACATTATCGAGGCCATGGAGGAGAAGGTGTTAGAGGAGCCCTCTGATCCGGAAATGAATGATTGGTCCCTGCAGCTGCCGGACCGTGGTCACACTCGGGGTAGACTCACTTTGTACCGCCGCACACTTCACACTTACTGGGTCCTGAAGCACCTCCTGGCCAAGGCCATGGAGCAGGTTGCGGCTGAGATGGTGGAGATGGCGCAGGACATAGCGACGGCGAAAAAGGAAGTTGAAAATGTGGAGGAGCTGGTAAGGCAATAGAACGAACTCCTCAAGAAAATCAAAGCTGTGATGATGGAGCAGAGGAAAGACAGAGTCAATATCAACATCGACTGAGGACCTTCAGCGCTGCGTAAGGCCTGGTTTTTGCTCCTTTCTTTCCGTTTTGCATTTCGAAAACCTTGTTTCTTAGAAGCTTCATATGGTTCGCCCTAGCGGCAGTAGCTTAGGGGGTTAGTCTATTTGGATCGAGCATAATTTAGTTTGAGGGATAAATCTGGATGTAGAAGGCTTTATGTGTTCTTAACAGTATGACAGTAACCAGTTTTGAAAACAGTATTGACTCTTGCTAGTTTAGGATCCAACGGATCTAGTTTCCCTTCGGGGCAGATTGAGGAACCTAAGTTTTGTACTTTTATATATTTTTGTAGATAATAAATTACCGCAGTTCACAAAAAAAAAAATTTAAGCATTTTAAATAAAAAATATATGATTTTGACATATATAAAAATAATAGATTAAATGTTATTGAGTTTTTTAATCATAAGAAGTTTTGTTTATAAAGTGTTTGTGTGACATTAATTTAATTAAAGAATGTTATAAATTTGTTTATAAAGTGAGTGTGTGTAACATTAATTTAATTAAAGATTATTGTAAATTTATAATTTTTTAAAAGGACATTCGAAATAATGTCATTATAAATGTTTATTAATTTTGTATATTTATTTTAAACTGTTATCTATTAAATATGGATTAATTTTTTATACATATTATGTATTAAGAAATTTATTAAAATGTTAAATTTTATTGATATTTAATAAATATGTATTTAAAATAAATATATTTTAGTTTTATTATTTAAAATATTATTATATTTTGTTAAGTCTTGTTAGTACAACCAATTGAGGATGAGCTTAGTTAGCAAGACTACTGAGGATCAAACTTTACAGGGTGGTTGTGTGGTGTGCTAGGGGAGGAGACATGCTAAAACGTCTAGTCAGCGAAGTGCTCGTGTGGCCTAGGCCGGGTGTGACCAGGTGCCTTTGACTACTTAAATACCCCTAAATCGTGGTTCCTTCAACCGCAAATCACAAAGATTATAATCAACTTCACAACCAAAAAACTTATTATAATATTTTTATATAAAATTTTGGTATTTATGTTTCATAAACACGGGTGATACTCTTTCCAAATCGATTCCAAACACCAAAACTCCATAGGTCGGAGTTGGTGATGGGACTTGCTTTTTTATTGCTTGTATCTTCTTACACTACATGCGTATGGGTGGCGCTTCCAGAAATTTGAACACAGGTGACACTTTTTGCAAATCGATTCCAAACACCAAAACTCTAGAGATCGGAATTGGTGATGGGACGTTTTTACACATATGTCTCTCCATCGTAACAATCTATGAACGATTAATAATTAAAACCTACTCGACTCTACACTAGGCCAAGTTGTCCACACAAGACTAACACTTCTGTAGACCGGTTAATTAGATTGGTGGTCAAAATTACACCATCGACTTGTTAGGGTATCAATCTAACAACTCCTCTAGCTTCTAGGGTTTCATTGAGTAACCATCTGGTTTTTCCCGAAGGTTTTCCAAACATTATTAATGTTGTGCAGTTGGGGAAAGCTCTACAACCTGACTCCTCTTGTAGGGGTTCACGAATCCTCTTCTACGGTTAGGATCCATTCTTGCAGGCTTCTGCACATAGACTCATGTCAACCAACACGGCACTAGTGAGAGGTTTTCCATGTCGCGGGTTTGAACCCGAATTCATCAGGTAATGAGCTAAAATATTAAAACAGTTTGGTGTATGTTCTTATAATTTACTGGTATGCCCTTCTAGGTTCAATCGGAGTCGATTTCGGGCGTGTAGCAGCTCCATTTCTAGCCAACAGGTTAAGACCCTAACCTTACCTTTTTCTTTAAAAATCTCCTCTCGTGCTTTATTGAGTTTATCCTAATTCAATCATTCTTACCATGTGCAAGGTTCGTTAAGCTAATCCTTCTTACCATTCGAGGAAGCTTGAAATTCCCTAGGGCATTGCCAACGTGTTTGGGTTTTTGGCTCTGACCAGGGTTATTGCTATTTCCCAGGTGCATTACTTACTGCCCTCTTTGAGTAGTAACTATGCTTTTTCCTTTTCAAGTTATTAACCCTCCTCTTAGAGAGGTTGCATTCAACAACGACCACCCTTAAAAGAAAGGAACCATCCTACAAAATTTCTGGATGTCCTAGTCCTAGGAATAAGGGGTTGTCCCAAATTCTGTTGCCATGAATTATGAGGAAAAGATTGTACTATTCTTGACTCAGGTGTTCATTTTTTTAAAAATGTTCTAAACAGGTTAGTCTCGCTCTGAAAGGGTTATATAGGGTTCTTTCCATGCTTTCTATTGAAATGGTATGTAAGGTATTTTACAAATTTTATGAGGTTTTTGCACTAATATTATAGGTTAGGGTTTTAAGCTATGATTTACTTACTTTCTCAAAAATGTTCTTCTCTGGATAGTTATCTGTTTCATTGATGCGTGCTTACACTGTTCTCTTTTATTTATATGTATGATGAATCTTTCTCACTTATTTTTAGCATATATATGTTCATGTCTTATTTTACAGAATGCCACATAAAATTTTGTTGTACTGAAATTGTTATAATTGATATTCTTTCCTTATTTTTGTTTGAAAATCTTCTAATTAGCTAACTCCATTGGTGCTTAAGGTTCATCTCCAATCCACCAGATTGAATATTGTGCCCGGTGGTTGACTAACATCGACCTTGCTAGGGCACTATCTTGTACGATGTGACTGGTGTGGTTTTCCAACTCCTCTCACACCATCGATAACCAGTTATGTTAACTAATTTCATTCTTGTGTACACTTCCATGTACTTATTTAACAATTAGTTACTCCTTGGAATTCTTTATTTTCTCGATGGACCTTTACAGGCCACAAACATTTTTTTCTTTGTTCCCATAGTTGCTACATTCACCGCCCTTTAGTTTCCTCAACATTTTGTTCTTGCCAGAAGAAATGCACTAAAACATGGGACTTTGGTTCCCATTCTTTCCACAGTATTAAAACACAATATATAAAAAAAAATGGTTTACTTAAGAAAATAAACACAACACTATACTTATTAGTTCTTTCCTTTCACTGAAAGACATGAACGAGAACTTTAATAAAGAAAATAACATAGCTCACGCGTGCAATATTATTGTTCTAAAAGATAATGTTCACAACTTAGATTTCTTCTCTCAACACTAAGGAATATTATACAATTATAGTTGAGAAATTTCATTTTCATTAGAGAAATATTCATAGCCTATAATCACACTATAAGTTCCATCATCATCATGCACTATAATACGTATCCGATATGTTGAGTTATCTATGAATCCATAGGGTAACCACACCACCCAACCTTGAGAAAGGAAATTAAGTCTTTTTCTCTCCCCTAAGCACTTAATACTAGAACAGTCCTGATCAATAAATCCAAAAGGTTAATCTTATAGCAACGGACCCCCTATGTTAAACTTGGAATTTACAATAGTGTTGAGACTTCCATTAGTTTTTTCCCAACTGAATAAGACCTTAGGTAGCGTCTTTCCTTCCCTCACAGAACTCTATGGGCACTACTAACTTCTTCTTCCTCATTCCTCCAACTTTCTTACCTCCATTGCTATCCTTGGCTTATTTTGAGATCTTCTTTTATCTCGAGGGAAGAGAAAGTAATTGATTCTTAACTATCTCGTAAAATTTCTATTTTTAGGTTTCCCTTAGTGAATTCCAAGGTTACCCCTTTTTTCATGTATTATAAAATAAACCCAACAATAACTTTAACCAACCAAAATTCTCATCGAATTTCCCATACAACCTATATAAAATATATATATATATATATAAATATAATATATATAATATATATAATATATTTACATATATACATATATATGTATATATATATATCTATATATATAATGTATATGTATATAATGTTATGTATATGTATTATATGTATATGTAAATAATAACATATACATATACATATACATATACATATACATAAACATATATAATATATATATTATATATATAGTAGATCTATATATGATAATATATAGATTATATATAAATTATTATAATATAATTATATATATATATACAATAGAATGATAGCGAGAGAGAGAGAGAGAGAGAGAGAGAGAGAGTCATTAAACATCAAAGTAAATGTAAATGACTAACCAGATAATTACATTAACCGAGGGTGTTATATCTTCCCCCCGTGGAGAGTAACACAGTCCTCAGTGTTACTTGGTCCCTAAAAATGGCCAGGATAAGCTTCCTACATAATGATTTCATTTTCCTAGGTGGCCTCCTCTAGGCTATAGTGTCACCATTACACTTTAACCTGGGTGATGGCTGATGCAGGAACATCCGGACTTAGCCAGCAATGTGAAAACTTGTTCACATGTTGTGGCTAAAAGAGGTTGAAATTCATTGACCTGATTGGTAAAAAGCCAATTTTACTAAGAGGGTTGGATCTCTCAAGAAATTAGTTATAATTCATTATTGTAATAAGTTAGAGACTGTCTTATTTTAGATTCAGAGATAGAGATTGTTAGCATAGAGCTAGGAGTTAGAGATTTGAGGTTAGATCTATTAAAAATAGAGATTGTTGTTAGACTTATTAAAAAATAGAGATTTGTTGTTAGATATGGTTAGAGTGTTTATCAATGCATAAAATGAAGGAAAATGTAATGAGCAAGAGAGAGGGTGGAGCGAGAGCATAAAGAGAGTGTGCGGATTGCATTATTTTTGGGGACAAAGGTTTTTTCTATGTAATCTGGCCTAAGACTACGACTTTGTTATTGTTTATTGTGAATAAGCCAGTGTTGTGTGCATAATGCTATAAATAGCTCGTGGAGGCCTATAAATGCTTACTTCTCTTTGATTCAAAGGATATTTATGTTGTTCCTGTGTTTTTCATGCTTTTTAATGGAGATATTGTGTTAAACGATCAGTTAGCGAGTGCAGTCCATTGTTCTGGTTTCGCAGGCAGAAAACTGAAAATACACTAAGTATTGGGCGTAAAATGCATTTGGAGCGAGAATCCGGACTTCAAATCCTTTAAACAGAGGTTTTGAATGGTATCGGGTCCTTTGTACCCAAATCACATCACCCCTGTGTAATTACTTATTGTATCGCTTAAAGCCATTTACAAAGAGAATCATGCTAAAACACTTAGCGGATTCCGAAAGGTGGACTTGAAATTTTATGCTTGGAGGTTTTGGGCCTTATCGGGTCTAGTATATCTATCACATCACACTGTTTTATCGGTGCATGACCAAAGCTTGTCGCCAACCCATTCGTGATTGTGATTGCCAACATAAATCACATCGGCACATCGGATTAGGAGCTATATATTGTAAAGCGGACATATTACCATCAGCAATAGCGATCAACGATATCGCATAGGACCTATGTTGGAAGATAATGCCGATAGTTGTGACCATTGGAACCCTGATTTCCAATATTGTGATTCAATCTGAGTCGTTCGATCGGCCAGATCTTGATTTGCAGTAATAGCTCATATACTTGTGTAAAAGGCGGAAAAGCTTGGTTTTAGCCTTTTTAAAAGGCTTTTGGATTCCAATAGGGAAAAGGGCTTATAGTTTGTAAAAATGGGTGATTGTTGGGTTTTATAGATCCATTAGTGGGTTTATATTGAAACCATTGTTTCCGCTGCACCATTTTGGTATTAGAGCAGAAGAAAGGGTTGTCTGCAGTGAAAATACTGGCAAGGAGAGGCATTGGTCGAGGAAGACCTGATCCAAATGCAATTCTACTGGAAGAAGTATGGAGTTTGCGTATGCGGATGGAGTTAATTAAGACTACCTAGAGAAGAGAACCTAATGAAGGAGATGAAAGTTCTTCAGAAGAATCTCCTGCAGAGGAGATAGTAGACAAAAATAATGAAACTGCTAAGGTCCTTAATAAGTTGGCGAAAGTGGGAGGAAAACCTAAGGCCGAAATCCCTATGTATGCAGGGAGTCTGAACATAGAAGAGCTAATGGTTTGGATCAGATTCTTAGACCACTACTTTGACTATGAAGAGATTAATGAGGGGAAGAGAGTGAAGTTTGCAGTTATCAGAATGAAGGGTCACATAGCCATCTGGTGGGAAGAGGTACAAACATTAAGAACAAGGAAAGGGATTTCCAAGATCAAGCTATGTGATAAAATGGTAAGTAAATGAAAGCCAAGTTTTTGCCTAAAGACTACCATTTGAATCTTTTTAAGCAATTGCAAAATTTAAGGCAAAAAGGATTGTTGGTTGAAGAATATATAGAAGAATTTTATAGATTCAATATTAGAGCAAGGCATGTAGAGGATGGTGTGGAAAAGGTAGCTAGATATATAAATGGCTTAAGGTATGACATACAAGATGAGATTAGCTTGTTAAGTCTTAAAATTGTTGAGGAAGCTTATCAAGCAAGTTTGAAGGCAGAAGAAAAGATCGTGAGGAAAAAGCTCAGCAACAGGTAAAGGAGCTACCAGATCAAGAGGACAACAACACTAGCATGAATCAGGGAGCTCAAATAGCAGACCACCACAGAGGGGAGAATCTAACAGAGAAATATTTGTGCCCAGAGGAAGACGGTGAGGAAGAGAATTTTAGTGTCATACATGTGGAGAATGGAGACATATGTCAGGGGACTATCCTCATAATAAACCAGCAAGTTAGAGGAATGCAAATGTAGCTGAGGCAAGGCCAACACCGCCTCGACTTGTGGAAAAGGAAGAACCCCCTGAAGAAGGTGAATGATTGTTATTGAGGACAACTTTTCTTAGAGCATAGAAGGAGACTGGAGAACCTACACAAAGGAAGAATTTGTTAAGAACTACCTATGTGTCAAAAGGTAAGTGTTGCAAAGAAATAATTGACAATGGAAGCACTCATAATCTTGTTAGTACATAAATGGTGGACAAGCTCGGGCTAGCAAGGACCATGCACCCTACTCCTTATAAAGTGTCATGGTTGTAGAAGGGACATCAGATCATTGTGATTGAACAATGCAAGGTGGAGATACAAATTGGTACATATAAAGATGTGGTATTATGTGATGTAATGCCCAATGATGTATGCCATGTATTGTTGGGAAGACCGTGGAAATTTGATCGGAAAGCTATTCATGACATAAGGAGAAACACTTACACTTTGGAGAAACATGGAACTAAACACACATTGCTACCATTGAAGGACGATGCTGATAAAGGAACACCTGGAAGTAGTATTATGTTGATAAGGGGAAAGGAGCTGCCGCAGGAAGTAGTAAAGAATGGCGAGCTACATTTTGCTACTGTGTGAAGGCTAAAGATAATCTTTTTTTTTTGTAAGTGTAGGTAATGCCTTCCTTTTCTATTTATATTGACCAATGAGACCAGATACATCTTTTTGGTGGCCACAACCCGCCCCGAAGGGAAACCAAGTCTGTTGGCCACCTAAGTTTGCTATAAGCATTCCAAAACCAAAATTTTACAAGTCTTTCCATTCGAGCTATGTGCACTAAACAGTTAAAAATAATTAATAAACTACAAACAAGCATGAAACAACAAAAACATGACAGTTCACTAAAAACAGGAGTGGCAGTGAAGGTTCATTCCTTCCAATCACTAGCATTTAGATTAGTATCAATGGGGGTATCCATGGGTTATGGCTGGGTTGGAGTCGTCTGAGTCATCTGAGTCAGCTTCTGTTGTATCTCCTCTAGCTTGTTATTCTACATCACCATGATTACCTAATTTTTTTTTATTTCTTTTTGTAGTTTTGGCATCCCTTGGGCAATTTCAGCCATTTCTCCTGCCACCATCTCTAGAGCCTTCACAAGAAGGTGTTTTAACACCCAGTAGATGTGAAGCGTTTACCGGTATAGCGTCAACCATCCACAAGTATTACCAGGATCTCGGATTACTTCTGCCCACTCTTCTATCTCAAAGTTAGACTGTTCTTCCATTGTGTTTTCCTCCATTTCTTGAATAATCTAGCAAATGTCGTCATTTGTGCCTTCTTTGTAAGCTCTAGCAGCTTCCTGGGCTGCTATCAATGTAGATCTCCTCCCTCTGCATTGGCTATTCGGTGCATCAATTGGCAGGTCTTCTTGATTCCGCTGTATTGGACATCCTCTGCCTCCATGCCCTCTTCCATGGTTCGGGTGCGCCATGCTTCCTTTTATCATTTCCTGTTTACAATTTTCATTCACTGAGGTCAGATTTTGAGGCTTTACAAAATTTCCCTCCTCCTTAATTTTCTTGGTTTTTATCCCACCTCCCCTCCTCGAGTCACCTTCATTTATTTGGGGGTTGCAGTGATTGTCTTTTTTAGAATGAAGGAAGGTGAGAAGGCCTTCTCTCATACGAACCAATTCCTGGGCTAGGTGCATGGTTTTCATGTCCATCCTATCTACCTCCCTCTTATCCTCCACTGTGGGTTAAGTGATTCGACCCTCCATGTTTCTTCTTAGACTATCTGCTTGGTGACATTTTATCCACCCGTTTAAAACCCTTCCTTGATTTGGTCCCATTTCACCAACATATTTCATGGCAGAGTAAAAGGCAGCCTCACACCTACTCTCTTCTTCCTAGAGGCTTCCAAAATTTTGCTTTCGTCCAATATAGCATTCAAGACAGAAAAAAAGACTAATGAGGGACCAGAAATGATATACCCTTTTCCTTAGAGGCTCCTTTTGTTTGCGTTGCACTCTGCTCCTCTTCCTCCTAGCATAGCTTGCCTTTCCTTATAGCCTTAGCCACCTTCAGATTATATAAAACACTTGTCCCTCTCCCTCTTACACTACCGCCACCAATTCTGCTTTCCTCTTTCACTCCACCTCTCCCACTCCAATTTCTTGAGATGTGCGCTGACATGCAGTACGCTACCCTGGTGGAAAGGACGACACCACATATAGGGATGGATTTCTCTGTCTTGCCGCAATCATGATTTTTCCTGCCACCCTCACCTTCTTTTCTCCACACCCCGATTGGGGAAAGGCCAAAGATAATCTTAACTTCCACAAACTTGAATGATTTTTCTGAAGAAGTTAAAATGTTGTTAGATGATTTTGCTGATATTATTGTGGATGAGTTGACGAATGCATTACCACTGATTAGGAGTTTTAGTCATCACATTGACTTAATACCAGGAGTAAGATTACCAAAATAAAGCAGCATATAGATTAATTCAAGAGAACGCAGAAGTTGGAAGGCAAGTGTAGGATTTGATCGATAAGGGGTTGATCATAAAAAGTCTTAGCTCATGTGTTGTACCAACAATACTCAGTCCGAACAAAGGAGGAGAATGGTGCATGTGCATAGATTCCAGAGCTATCAACAAGATCACAATTAGGTACATATTTCCTTTGCCACGCATGGATGATTTAATGGACTATTTGAGTGGATCTAGATACTTTACTAAAATAGATTTCAGTGGATATTATCAAATAAGGATTCAGGAAGGTGATGAATGGAAAACTACATCAAAAAGCAATAGTGGGTTGTATGAGTGGTTAGTGATGCCTTTTGGGCTCACTAATGCACCCATCATGTTCATGAGGTTAATGAATCAAGTCTTGAATGAGTATGCAGGTAAATTTGTTATTTTGTACCTTGATGATATTTTGGATCTTAGTAAAAGTAAAGAGGAACATTTAGAGCATCTTAAGTTGGTCCTAAGAACTTTGCAGAAAGAGAAACTACTAATAAATTTAATGAAATGTAGTTTCATGAAGGAAGAGCTAGTTAACCTGGGATTTGTAGTTTCCAAAGAAGGCTTGAAGATGGATCCAGAGAAGGTTCAAGCAATTTGGAACTGGCCTACTCCCAGAAGCATATTTGAGGTAAGAAGCTTCCATGGAATTGAAAGTTTTTCCAGAAAGTTTATAAAAGGTTTTAGTCAAATTTGTGCACCAATCCTTGGGACAATCAAGGATAGCAATCAGCCATTTCAGTGGATAGAAGCAGAAGACAAAAGTTTTAACTTGCTAAAGAGGAAAATCACAAAGAAGTCGATTTTAGCTTTGATAGATTTTGAGAAAGTCTTTCAAGTAGAAATAGATGCTAGTGGAGTTGTAGTTTTTACAGTTCCGAGTCAAGAGCAAAGACCGCTAGCATATTTCAGTGAGAAAGTGAATGATGTGAAGAAGAAATATTCTTCTTATGATAAGGAGTTTTATGCTATCTTGCAGGCTTCGAAAAAGTGGAGACATTATTTGCTGCCAAAATAATTCATATTATATTTAGACAATGATGCCTTACAGTTTATCAATGACCAGCTGAAGTTGAATCAGAAACATGCTAAGTGGGTAGAATTTATGCAAAGTTTTACTTTTGTAATAAAGCATAAGAGTGGTAAGTCAAATAAATTAGCAGATGCATTGAGTAGGGTAAGTTTTTTTTGGCAAGAATTCAAAGTGGGTGTTGTAGGATTTGAGGAAATGATTGAAATGTATAGGGATGATGAAGATTTTAGAGATATCTACACAATAGTTCATAATCCAATGAGCCATAACAGAAATCAGTGGTTCGACTACCTCATTCAAGGAGGCCTATTATTTAAAAGTAACAAGTTGTGTATTCCCAAATGTTCCATGACGGAAAACATCATAAAGGAGAAACATAGTGAAGGATTATCTGGTCATTTTGGACAAGATAAAACCTTCGCTCAGGTCAATGATTTTTATTATTGGATGAAAATGAAAATTGATGTCAAAAAGTTTGTTGAGAAATGTAGGATATGTCAACATGCAAAAGGAAGGAGTTAGAATATAGGACTATATCAGCCACTGCACATACCAGACCGACCATGGGATGCAGTTAGCATGGATTTTGTTCTGGGATTACCAAAAACCCAAAGAGGGTATGATTCATTTATGTTGTAGTAGATAGATTTTCTAAAATGGCACATTGCATTGCACGTAGGAAAACTAGTGATGTAACACACAACTAATTTATTATTTTAAGAGATTGTAAGATTGCATGGGTTACCTATAAGTATTGTATCTGATCGAGATACCAGGTTTGAAGGGAATTTCCGGAGGACTCTTTGGAAGATACTAGGAGCTAACCTCAGTTTTAGTTCAGCATACCATCCTCAAACAGATGGACTAACTGAAGTAGTGAGCAGGAGCTTGGGGAATATATTAAGGAGTTTATATCAGAATCCCAAATAGTGGGATTTGGCACTAGCTCAAGCTGCGTTTGCTTACAATGATACACCAAACCAAAGCACTAGAATGAGTTCATTTCGAATTATATTTGGAATGCATTCGAGGGGTGTGTATGAGCTCAGTGATTTAGTTAAACAGGAAACTAGGAGTGCAAGCGCTGAAGAATTTGCAGAGCAGATGCAGAGATTACAGGAAGAAGTCAAAGGCAAATTATAAGAAAGCAGCAACAAAACAAACAAAGGGTAGATCTGAAAAGAAGGGAGCAAGAATTCCAAGTGGGTGACTTAGTGATGGTGCATTTGAGGAAAAAGGGAGATTTCCTACTAAAACTTACAATAAATTGAAAATCAAAAAGATATGACCTTGCAAAATTGTCAAAAAATTTTCAGCCAATGCATATGATATTGAGTTTCGAGAAGGGATTGGAATTTCCCCGATTTTTAATGTTGTAGATTTATATCCATACAGAGAGGTAAATATAGATTTGTAGGAGGAAGCTACAGGTGATGAAGTTCAAATCATGAACTGGGAGGAACAAGTACCAAAAATAGTCAAGAAAGAAGTTGAAGCTATCTTGGATCAAAGAGTATCCAAGAAAACCAGAGGGCGGACTTATTTCTAGTATTTAGTCAAATGGAGAGGAAAACCAGTGGAAGATTCTAGTTGGTTGACTACAATAGAAGTGCAGAAGTATGGAGTAAGTCTTGAAAGTTTGAAGGACAATTATTTTGTTCCCTAGGAGTCTAATGCAGAGCATCCAGACTTAGCTAGCAATGTGAAAACCTGTTCACATGTTGTGGCTAAAAGAGGTTGAAATTCATTGACCTGATTGGTAAAAAGCGAGTTTTACTAAGAGGGTTGGATCTCGTAAGAAATTAGTTATAATTCATTATTGAAATAAGTTAGAGAATGTATTATTTTAGATTCAGAGATAGAGATTGTTAGCATAGAGCTAGGAGTTCGAGATTTGTGGTTAGATCTATTAGAAATAGAGATTGTTGTTAGATCTATTAAAAAATAGAGTTTTTCTGTTAGATATGGTTAGAGTGTTTATTGATGCATAAAATGAAGGAAAATTTAATAAGCGAGAGAGAGGGTGGAGCGAGAGCATAGAGAGAGTGTGTGGATTGCATTCTTTTTGGGGAAATAGGTCTTTTTCTATGTAATTTGGCATCAGGCGGAGAGTCTGTTATTGTTTATTGTGCATAAACCAGTGTTGCTTGCATAATGATATAAACAGCCTGTGGAGGCCTTTCAATGCTTGATTTTCTTTGATTCAAAGGATATTGATATTGTTCCTATGTTTTTCATGCTTTTCAATGGAGATATTGTGTTAAAGGATCAGTTAGCGAGTGCAGCCCATTGTTTTGGTTTTGCATGCAGAAAGCCCAAAATACACTAAGTATTGGGCGTAAAATGCATTTGGAGTGAGAATTTGGACTTCAAATACTTTAGATGGAGGTTTTGAATGATATCGACTCCATAGAATCGAAATCGTATCACCCCTATGTAACTAATTATTGTATCACTGAAAGCCATTCACAAAGAGAATCACGCTAAAACACTTAGTGGATTCAGAAAGGCGGACTTGAAATTTTATGCTCGGATGTTTTGGGCCTCATCGGGTCTGGCATATCTGTTGCATCGCACAGTTGTATCGGCGCATGACCAAAGATTGTCCCCAACCCCTTTGCAATTGTGATTGCCGACATAAATCACATCGGCACATTGGAGTAGGTGTTATATATTGTAAAGCGGACATATTACCATCGCCGATAGCGATCAACGATATCGCATCAGACCTTCACCGGAAGATAACGCCTATAGTTGTGGCCATTGGAAAATTTATTGTCAATATTGTGATTCAATCTTAAGCCATTTGATCAATCAAATCTAAATTTGTGGCAATAGGTCATATAATTGTGTAAAAGGCGGAAAAGCCTGGTTTTAGCCTTTTTTAAAGGCTTTTTCTTTCCCTAGGGAAAAACCTTATACTTTGTAAATAGGGGTTATTGTTGGGTTTTATAGATCCATTAATGGTTTTATATTGAAACCATTGTTTCCGCTGCACAAATGGCTCACCTCCATAACATTATTTCTCTCTGGTCGAGAATGCGTTGAGGCTGTCCCATGAATTCTCCTTCTAGTTCGACTTGTCACTAGACATTAAAAAACAAATCATTCTTTTAGAAAAAACAAAACATGGAATTTTTTTTACCTCTATGTTCTACCAATATATAACATGTCTAACGTCATATACATATCTAATCAATAATGAGGCATGAAACATATTATGCACTCTTATATGATTAGATAGAGCTAATTGATATGCCACTGATCCGATTATTTCTAATATTTGGAAACGACCACAAAATATGGGTGAAAGTATTGTGTAACCACCCCATCTTAAAGTGATCTTTTTCAATTTAACTCATACATAAACATGGTCCCCAATATTAAATTATCGTGAAGTTCTTTTATTGTCTATGTAAGCCTTTTTCCTATCTTGGGCAGCTTTCAAGTTTTTTCAGCTTTTATTTATAATGTTTTCCATTTCTGCTAACATATTTGGCCCCAACATTATTCTGCCTTTTGAGATATTCTAGTTAGAGGGTGTGTTACACCTTCTGCCATATAATACCTCAAACATGCTCATCTTTAAAGACTTATGATGGTTATTATTATAGGTCAATTCAACCAAGTATTGACACCCTTCCCACTTGGTGGGTTGCTTCATACCATACATTCTTAACATATCTTCCAATACTTGATTCAATCGCTCCATCTGTACATTTGTTTGTGGATGATATGCAACAATAAAATGTACTTGTGTTCCCAGTCCAATAAAGAGAGCCTTCAAGAATGCATAAGTAAATTTTACGTCTCTATCTAAGATAACTACACTGGGTAGGTCATGCAGTCCAAATAGCTCCATCATAAAAATATCAACAATTTGGACAGCCTTGTAGGTAGATTGTATAGGAATGATGTGAGTTGTTTTAATCATATTTTTGACTATCGCCATGATTGAATAATTGTGTCTTCTAGATCTGGGTAGCCCTATCATTAATTCAAGTGTTATGACTTCCAATTTCCACTCTGTAATGGGTAGTGGGTGGAGAAAACCAGCGGGATGCTATTGTTTTGCTTTAACTTGCTGACACTCTAAACATTTTTGCTAAGTATTCAATAATATCCCTTCTCATACCAAGAAAAAAAATCCTTTTAATTGATGATTTTTTTTTTTGATAACCAGAGTGAGCATCATAAGGGCTTCTATGGAATTCATCCAAAATCAATTGTCTAACTAATATCTGGTTGGGGATATATATTCTTCCCCTAAAAGTTAATAGATGATCGCCATTAATATTATATTCATAATGCTTTATAGAGTTGCTAGTATGTTGGGTATGTTTCCATAAGAATTGATATTTTGGGTCCTTTGTGAAACATCTTCGATCTGTTTTGTAAAATTAAATTCTATTTGATTGAAGTGGAATTCCTACAGATAATGCACTCTCCTACTTAATGCATCTTCTACTCGATTCTATTTTCCTTTTAAATTTTTAGTGTCAAATTCGAACTAACTAAGGAATGCATTCCACCTTTCTTGGAGGGGCTTCACGTTAATTTGTTTCAAATAAATTGTTAAGTTGAGATGGCCCATCATTAGTAAGAACTTCTTGCCCAACAAATAATGCCTCCAAACTTTCAATGCATGTACCACAACATCTAATTCCAGATCATAAGCGAAATATCTTTTCTCATGTTCCTTCAGCCTTCGACATTCATATGTTATTACTTTCCCCTCCAACATAAGCACTCTGCCTACCCCTTCCTAGAAGGCATCAGTGTAGACCAAAAAGTCTTTGTTTGGGTCAACTCTCTTTAATACTGGGGCATTGGTTAATAATTGTCCAGTTTTTCAAAACTTATGTGGATATCAGTTGTCCATTTAAAAATCCTCCCTTTCTTTTGCAGGGAGTTAATAGCGTAAGAAACCCAAGAAAACCCTTCGATAAAACAACAGTAATATCCTGCGAGACCCATGAAGGTTCATATGTGATCCAGGTTCGGGTGTGACAAAGGACCCTTCCAAGACCTTTTACTTTCATGATGTGTTAAATTTCACTTTTAAAAGAACATAAATGAATACATCTGTATGTTGTAATGAAGAGGAACATGACAATCATCAGCACATGAAAACATAAGCCATTGATAATGGAGTTCGTCGAAGAGGTACTACATCTTCGAGCCTTGGTGTCAAGATGGTGTAGGTTGCTGCATTAAGTGATGTCAAAAGTGATGATGTACATAAGAGGTGACATCGTTATCATAAAAGGAAAATGCCCTCATTCAGTAGTGGCTCCAAGAGATGTTCCACTACAGGAACTCTTAGTAAAATGGGATTCCTATTAGTAATATACAAACTCATGCATGATAATGGACATCTCACCAACATGGCATCAAAGGGATCTCAATGCAAACATGCATGGTGACTCATGAGTATACCATCAACATACAATAAAGGGATCTCAAACAAAACATGACGAATCATGACAACAAGTACATCTCACAAATGATTCTGCATCACATCAAGTAGGAATCATGAAAACAAGTAAGAAACAAAATCCCACATCAAATATCAAACAAGGATCTGTGTAGCACAATGCATAGCAAAAGAAGTACATGAACATATTGCATATACGTCACATCCAGGGGTCATTTGAAGAAGATGATGTGAAACTGTTGAAGCTAGTCGCACCATCAATCTCGCAGCATCGAGTCTCTTGGAAATGGTTGATCGCACAAGAACACTGACACCTACACTCCACTTAGAAAAGTGGCCAAAAAATTAAATGAGCAAATGGAAAATCTGAACACCATCAAATTTGTGGCATTGAATAGTGCAAAATTGATTGTCAAATTTATGAATTATGAGAGTGAAAATCTGGTGCTCAAGGAATCTTTTAGAATCCCCCTAGATTCCTCAAAGATTCCCTCCTCTGGGTCCTCTGCAAATTTGTTGCTCAGATTAGGAAAATTACTTCACCATCGAGTTCATGTTGCTGAGAGGTGTAAGATCGACATAAAGTTTGTCCAATTTGGACACTGCAAAAATTTCACCCTCTTGGACAATTTGATCAATCATGATTCCACCTGCAATAAATTAATTAAAAAAAATAACTTGTCTCGATTTCTATGCCCACTCCTAGTCCTCCATGTTGTTGGGTGCACTGTGCAAATGAAAGTTTATATAGTTTTTTGGGTGGAGTTACCAACAAATCTGTTTGGGCGGATTGGTAAAGGAACCGAAATAGGTGGAGGAGGTCAGGTGGTCAAACCCTGCCCACTTCATGTTTTAACATTTTTTGTTTCAAAAAAAAATTGCATGTATTTAAATAGGGGGTCGGGTTCGCATTGGGCAGCTCACCTCATACCTTCCACAATTCAAAATGGCGCATTTAAATGTTTTGGAGGAACATTTATTTGAGGGGAATTGTTGGTACCATTTGATAAGTCAATGTGGGGGAGTGTGTGAGGGTGCTCGGGAGGTGGGCCAGCCACACTGGCCAGGCAGGTTCAAGCCCTGCCACCCTCAGCTTATGGTAAGTGTCATGTTGGCATTTTGAGAGTGTTGGTCGAGTCCACCGGAGGTGGCCCGTGCCAACCCCATACTAATATTAATATGGTTATGAGAGTTTGGAAGGTGGAGGGCTCAGCAGGGTAATGGCTGTCAAGCCATTTAAATATATTTTTTTGTTATGTTTTAGTTTGGGTGTGACGGCAGTGGCGGGGTTCATGGACCGCCACCAATATTTTTATATATTTTTCGATTTGAAAAAAATTAATAGTCATTTATAAATTTTATAAAGATAAGGGATATTGGGCATTTTAACAAGGCCACAATTTCGCCCATCTTCAGGAGCCATATTCCATATTCAGGACTCAGTCAATTTGTAGGACACTTAAACTTGGGCCATGGCCCAACTATGACCAGAAATTTGACTAGCTCGTTCTCCGCCATACGAGCTTGGATTGGCGAACCGTTCACACCGCTGTGATCAGGACCATGAGATCTATGTTCTGGTCCTAGTTTGAAAGCATTCTGATCACTTTGGTTTTCGAGATTTCACAAGTCCTCTTTGTCTTGTGTGTGTCTTTGGAGCCACCTAGATCAATCCTCCCCACTAAGGAGCTTTTGGCCCTCCAAAAGCATGAAAAATAATCTACAACTTTTTTGTAACTTGTCTCCATCACAAGCATCCTGAAAGCTCTTGCTTCCCTCTCCTTCATCTTTGTTCTTTGAAGCCTTAAGCGATGAGCCGACACCTAAAACCTCCGTAACCTACAATACATTGTTTTTTAGATTACGTGCTTGAATTTCATGGCCAACTAATGACTTAAGCATCCCACACTTGCCACGAGTTTGTAACACATACTCGATGGTCAAGTTTACATCAAGATGGATGCAATACCCTAGCTACAGAAACAAGGCCAACATATCATTGTTTCTTCAACAAGTGATGGAAAACACATCATCACTACAACACATGATTTACAAAAATAAGGCCAAGTACTATTCTTTCTTTGACACTTAATGGAAACACAACATCACTTTCAGAGTTTATCATGCAAGTCAAAATAATACCAGACATCATTTTTGCTGAACAAGTGATGGAAAACACATCATCACTTTTACATCTTAAAATGAAAAAAATGATTTGTAAAAGCATGACTGTGACAAGCTAACATATCTAGAAATCATTTTTCAGTTATCAAGGTGAATGGGTCGCCTCCTTGTGTTGCATTCAATGGTCTAACAACGTTTTCACCTAGTTCATGCATCGACACTTTTTCTTTAAGGTGCTGCTCTAGATGGAACCTCCAACAAGTGGCTTTTTGATGGCCACTTTTGTCGCAATGACTGCAATAGGTCTTCTTCCTCCATATCTGTTTAACATGTTTCTTTACCTATTGTTGAGAGGGTCTTTCATGCCTCATCCTTTTTTGTGCTACCATTCTTTTCCAACACTTAGAAAATGTATGGTTATGTAATCCACAAAAGGTACATGTTTTTCGATGCCATGTTTTACATTCATCATTAAAAACATGATTATAATCGAAGTGAACATTCAAGTGTCAAAAATGGTTATACCTTTCCTTGCCATCTTTGGTGTAAGTATGGTGATGAGAGCATGCCTAAGCTCTTTCCCTACCATGGGATGATGGAGATGTGTTCCCATCATTTTCTTTCCTCGATGAATTCAATGAGGTCTCATAAGCATCTGAGATCGTCGAGAATTCTCCTTTGGTGTATCTCAAGCTTGCAAATTAAGGTCTATACACAACCTGCAAAGGTTGAGTTATAACTTGGTTATTAACACCAAGTTGTTTTTGATCCTCGTGCTTTGTCCTGGTAAGGAGCATCATGTTTGTCCTTGTAATTGGGATCTCCACATCTCCAACAGAAATCATACTATGTGATGACGAAACCTAAAGGAAATCAACATCTTTTACCTCCTCTGTCGATTTGGAAAAAACTGATGAGGGCTTCTCATCATCTGTTCCTGTTGGTTTGCTAGCTTCTTTTCTGACATACCCAAGTCTTGTCTGATAGGGTAATTCTTCTACTTTGATGGGATTGACAATGTTTTGGCCATTAACGCCCAATCCTTTTCATTCATACCCCATTTTTCTCAACAATTTGTAGCCAATTCCAGTGGTATGATAAAAATAGTGAAATCATCATTAGGAAACATACATGAAGATGGCGAACTACTTTTTACCTCACATGGGTCATGCTGCAACTTTTCCAAGGCCTCATTCTTAGCTTGCAGCTGTCATAGAAAAATTTGTTTTTCCTCTTTCTCTTCATGTAGAAGCATCTTCAATTCAACGTTCTTTGTTTGAAAATTATGTCGCTTGTGCTTCAGCTCTTCCAGGGCCTCTTCTGTGGCTTGCAACTAAACTGCAATTGCTCCTTTTCCTTTGTCTCTTTGTGTACAGTTTCATAGAATATTTCCACCCTTTTGCAAATTTTCATCTTGGTCACTTACATCGCTTTTTCATCCTCTGTCATTGCATGTTCCACTGTTCATGCTTGCAATTCACATCCATGCAAAGACCGTTATGATACCACTTGATCCAGGTCCGGGTGTGACAAAGGACCTTTCCAAGACCTGATACTTTCATGATGTTTTAAATTTCATTTTTAAAAGAACATAAATGAATACATTTGCATGTTGTAAAGAAGAGGAACATGACAATCATCATCACATGAAAACATAAGTCGTTGATAACAGAGTTTGTTGAGAAGGGACTACGTCTCCAGGCCTCGGTGTCAAGATGGTGTAGACCTCTACATTAAGCACTGTCAAAAGTGATGATGTACATAAGAGGTGACGCCGCTATCATAAAAGGAAAATGACCTCATGCAAGAGTGGCCAAGAGACGTTCCACTACAGGAACTCTCAGTCAAAAAGGACTCCTATCAGTATGATACAAACTCATGCATGATGATAATGAACATCCCGCCAACATGGCATATAAGAGATCTCAATGCAAACATGCATGGAGACTCATGGGTATCCATTCAACATAAAATAAAGGGATCTCAAACCAAAAATGACGAATCTTGACAACAAGTACATCTCAGGAATCATGAAAACAAGTAAGAAACAAGATCCCACATCAAACATCAAACATGGATATGAGTAGCACAATGCATAGCAAAATAAGTACATGAACATACTGCATATACCTCACATCCAGGGGCCATCTGAATTAAATGATGTCAAACTGCTGAAGTTGGTCGCACCATCAATATCGTGGCATCAAGTCTCATGGAAATGGATGCTCACGCATGAACACTAACATGTGCACTCCACTTAGAAAAGTGGCCGAAAAATGAAATGAGAAAATACAAAATCTGAACACACCATCAGATTTGTGGCATCGAATAGTGAAAACTTGACTGTCAAATTTCTGAATTCTGCTAAAGTGAAAATCTAGGGCTGAAACAATCTTTTAGATTCCCCATAGATTCCTCAAAGATTCCCTCCATCGAGTCCTCTACAAGTCTGTTGCTCAAATCAGGAAACTAATTGCGCCACTCGGTTTGTGTTACTAAGAGGTGTAATATCGACATAAAGTTTGTCCAATTTGGACACTGCAAAAATTTCACCCTCGTAGAAATTTTGCTCAATCATGATTCCACCTGCAATAAATTAATTAAAAAAATATGTCATCTCGATTACCATGCCCGCTCCTGGTTCCTCCATGTTGTTGGGCGCACTATGCAAATGAAATTTTATATAATTTTTTGAGTGGAGTTACGAACAAATACGTTTGCGCATATTGGTAAAGGAACCGAAATGGGTGGAGGAGGTCGGGTGGTCAAACTCTGCCCCCTCCATGTTTTAACATTTTTTGTTTAACAAAAATTTGCATGTATTTAAATGGGGGTCAGGTCCGCATTGGGTGGCCCACCCCATACCTCTCGCAATTCAAAATGGCACATTTAACTGTTTCGGCCAAGCATTTATTTGAGGGGCATTGTTGCTATTGTTTGATGAGTCAAAGTGGGGGAGTGTGTGAGGGTGCTCGGGAGGTTGGCCGAGCGCACCGGCTGGGCGGCTTCAAGCCCTGCCACTCTCGGCTTATGGTAAGTGTCATGTTGGAGTTTTGGGGGTGTGGGTTAGGTCCATTGGAGGTGGCTCATGCCAACCCCATATTAATATTAATACGGTTACGGGAGTTTGGAAGGTGGAGCGCTCAACGAGGTAATGGCTATCGAGCCATTTAATTTTAATTTTTTTTTTGTTATGTTTTCATTTGGGTGTGACGACGGTGGTGGGGTTCATTTCCCACCACCAATTTTTTTATATATTTTTTGATTTGAAAAAAATAAATAGTCAATTTTAAATTTTTTAAAAATAAGGGATATTGGACATTTTAACGAGGCCATAATTTTTCCCATCTTTGGGAGCCAGATTCCATGCTCGCAACTTGGTCATTTTTTAGGACACTTAAACCTGGCCCACAGCCTAACTTCGACTAGAACTTTGACTGGCTCGTTCTCCCTCATACGAGATTAGATTGACGAACCATTCGCACCACCGCGGTCAGGACGACAAGATCTACGCTCTGGTCCTGGTTCGAAAGCATTATGATCACTTTGGTTTTTGAGCTTTCATAACCCCTCTTTGTCGTGTGTGTGTCTTTGGAGCCACCTGGATCAATGTTTTAGTGACATCCTTAGGTATAGGCCACTACATAATAGTTCTAATTTCCTTAGGGTCAACCGCTATACCTTTGGCTGAAATTATAGGTCCTAGATATTGGATCTGATTCTTGTAAAAATTGAACTTACTAAATTTAGCATACATCTAATGTTCCTGCATAACTTGAAACACTATCTAAAAATATGTTTTGTCTTCTTCTAAATTTCTGGAATAGACCAGAATATCATCTCTGACTATTAAGAAATAATTGTCCAAATATGGGTAGAAGAGATGTGCATTAATCTCATGAATGTTGTTAGTGTGTTGGTTAGTCCAGAAGGTAGGACAACAAACTCATAATGTTTGTATCAGGTTCTAAATGTTGTTTTATAATCGTCTTCTTTCTTTACTCTGATTTGATGAAAACTTGATTGTAGTTCAATCTTAGAAAAAACGGTGGCACCTTTAACTTGATAGAACATATCATCAATTCAAGGAAGCCGATATTTTCTCTTGATTTTAGCTTCTTATAGTTGATGCAGAGCCTTAGGGTGCCATACTTTTCCCTTACAAATAACATCGTGGTGCCATAAGGTGAAACACTTGGGCAGATATACCCTTTGTCTAGCAATTCTTGTAACTACATTTTGAGATTTGTTAGCTTTGGTATAATCATGTGGTATGGAGCCTTAGAAACTTGAACTACTATAGGGATCAACTCTATGGTGAATTCAGCATCCCGTTTTGGGCATAGTCCTGGTATATTCTCAGGAAAGACATCCGCAAAATCTTGAATTATAGCCATGTTTTCCAAGATGGCAGACTTTTCCTTGTTATTAGAATATCCAACTTATACAACATATATGAGACAACCTTTCCTCACACATTTTTCTAACTGGGAGGCTATGATGGGGCGTAGTTTTACTGGCTTTTTAATTCCTTGAATTTCTTTCCTAGATCCATCTTCAATAAGGTAACTAATAGATTCTTCTTTACAATTTAATAAAGACCGGTGTCCTTCCAACCAATCCGTTCCAATCAACATATCATAAGACCCTGGTGGAAATATATTTAGATTAAATTTAATTTTACGCTTTCCTATCTCAACTGAGCAATCTAGCACTTTTGTTGTTACACTTTGTTTGGCCCTAATAGCTAGTTTTACCATCCAGGGGTTCTTAAATTTATGGGTTTTTAAATGGTATTTTTTTACTATCTTGGGGATGACATAACTTAAAATTTCCTGAGGATATACTAAAATAGACTAAGTTTGGTTAAATAACTTACCTTCCAGTTCTGTCATGGATAGATAGTAATCCGCTTGATGATCTTCTAGGGCAGCATTAATTTGGGTAGACTCCTTACTAATTGACCAGCCATAGAAGCTTCTTTCAATTTGGCATTTGGTTCTATTCTGGTACAATGGTGGCAGTTTTTGTAATAGTGTGTTCCCCACAACCCTAATATTGTAAAGGGGGTTTCGAAGTGTGTCTAGATTATGGTTTTTTTGATGCTTCAGTGTGTGTTGGGACAGGAAAAAGTATGATTTCTCTTTGTAAAATGCTTCATTTATCATTCATCCTTATAAGATTATCTTCGTTTACAGATTAAAATGAGGATAATATCGGTTAAAGTTGGATGAAAGCGTTTGGTGATAGAATAGGCAAATCTAGTACAATAAATTAATTTTTTGTTATCTTTGTGTGCAGAGATGCAAACTAGGCAAAAAGTTGTTCAGTTGAAAGAGAAACACGAGGACATAAAAGGGAAAAGCTACAGCGTTTTGGCCAGACAGGGAAGTGGGAGATCAACTCGAACAATGCTATTTTATCACATGATCAGATTATGTATTGCGAAATCATTCACTTTTATCCAGTTACTCTTTTATGTTATATATAGGGCCAAAAGGAAATTAGATAAGTTCAGACTTTGATAATATGTAGTTATTCCTTTTGAAAACATTTACATTGTTATATCAGTGACTCTGTAAGTTGTTACTTGTAATTAATGAAATGAGGTTGCGTTTGATACATCTTCATATTCTGAGTTCTTATTAAGCTGAGGCTTTTTGCGACTCTGGGCCCAGTCACAAGAAGTTATACTACTCCCTTGCATTATAGTTTTGTATATTTAGTATTTTATATTGATTTAATGTTTAGTCATTAGTTACTTAATTTATCGTAAAGGTTTGTGATATTGATTCATGCTATTGTTCAATTAGATTCAGAGTGAATCCGTGTGACATACTTAAGTAGCGCTTTGATTGGAATGCGTGAATTAGTGTTAATAGTAGATTGTTATTCATTTGAATAGATGTTATCATAGATCTTGGAGATAAGACTGATTAACTTCTACATATTGCAATATAGATCATTTGTGATTTAGAAATTCTTTATCGCTATTTGTTGTTCAATTGTTCTTTGTTGTTCAAGTATTGACTATTGTTCAATTACCGATTGCTATTCAATTACTGTTGTTGTTCAATTGGGAATTGCAAGTTGATTTAGGTTGTTATAGATTAACAGTGTTGTTCAATAGCTATAGTTTCTTTACTTGATTGAGTACGATTAGCCTTAAGATTATTTGGACAATTCCAAGTGTAACTTTTATTTGCATTCAGTTTCAATTGATTTTGGAACAAGTTGCATAGAATTGCAGAGTGTGTTAAGAGCATTTCTTCCATAGATAGTTCTTTCCATAATTGTGTGAATTGAATTGAAGAATTAGCCAATAGTGATTGCAATGATTCATCATTAGATAACCTTGAGATTCACTGCATATACTGTGTTGGCACTCTATAGATAAAAAGACTTACCTCGGGTTGACAACTAATGTAGGGATTAAGATTACCTATAAAAAGACATCTTAGTTAGCCAACATTTTGGCATCGTTGCCGAGGACAGTGTTTCAAGTGATTGCTTTTATTTTTGTTGTGGAAGAATTAGGTTTTAAAAATGGAAGGTAAGAACCTGCATACCTAGTAAGTAAAGTGCTTACTTACCTGCCCACTTTATAGCAAAATCTTAGAGGTTAAATACGGATTCATTTTTATGAATGACTAGAAACCGAAAAATAGAAAAAGAGAAAAATCATCCACCAAAACCCACAAAACCCAAAGGATCAGTGAACCTTGGGAGAATGACCTTTATAGATGAATTGTAAGAAGAGCAGAGTCTCAAGCATCAATAGGATTCCAGGATATACTTGTAAAAAGTTCCACTATTGTCCCTCAAGAAGTAGGCTCACCATCTGCAGCTTATGCTAAGATTCAAAGCCAAGTAGGACGATCATAACAGAGTCTTCAGGTTACAATAAGTTTACACTCTGATACTCTATAAGAGGGAAAATCTTGTAACTTAAGAGAAGGAAAAGGAGAAACTAATGGAGCTGCTAAAGCAGAACCACAACTGTCTAAACAAGGATCTCCTGAGATCCCAGACCTATGTAGTATTGTAAAGCCAACTCTGGTTGCTACCTCTCTACTTATAACTCTAGAAGAACCCCTTGAAATCCCTGAAGATTATTGGCACATCTTTGACCAAATGGCAGATTAGCCACCCTAAGGTCAAACCTCAATATTAGAGTACCCCATAGTTAACCAAGTGGCCAATGCTCCTATGAAGGCTAATCCTCTGCAGAGCATCCCAACCTTCCATGGGATGATCACAGAGGATCTTAATGCTTTCTTGTTTGAGTTTGATTTCCTCTGTAGAGGGTACGACGATACCACCGACCTCCAAAAGCTAAAATTATTCCCTTCCACTTTGAAAGGGGTAGCTCTAATATGATTTATGGGTCTACGTGGGAGAACCATCAATTCTTGGGACGAAATGAAAACCTCCTTCCTCAAAAGATACAAGGACTTTTGTAAAGCTAGGGAATTGAAAGATGAGATTTTCAAGATGACTGAAAAAGATAATGAAACACTATAAGAATATGTATAACGATTTAATTATAATTGCAGAGGTCTCCACACACTTCCCTACCAAAAGAAGTCCTAAGAGATATATTAATTAAACGAATGAAAGAGAAATGTGTAGAAACTCTAAAATTAATGGGAAAATGAGATATTTGTCACAAATATTATGATGAAATTATTCGTTTGTGTATCAAGTGTTCGTGGGTAAGCACACGAACAGGAGCAGCTAGCTGAGATCCCATGAGCAAAGGAAGAAAACCACATAGTGGAGGTGTAACACAGATGGAGACTGGTAAACTCCTGGAATATTTTAAGATGGACATCTTGGGTAATATTACAACACAGCCAGATGTCCTATAGGCTAAATAAAAGCAAGGTTTAGTAGAACAAAATTTGGCCATCTTCTGCCCATGTTGTCGAAAGAAGCACAACCAACGAGAATGCCCGTTAGACATGGTTCATATGTGTGCCATACGTACTAAAGATAACGACACTAAACAAGGTCCATCATTACTCGGGCTGAAAGAAATATTCAAAGAAGTAGAGGAAGAAACAGAACCGGTATATATGATGAACCAACGTCGACAATGGCAAGCTAAACCTACAGGTATGTCACAAGACACACTCCAATTCTTTCCTTCCTCGCGGCTTAATCAACAGTAGAACCGTGGGGAAGCCTGGCAAGGCTAATCGCCCTACCCAAATTGGCAGAGCCCACCATTCCCTATGACATCTTGGCCAATACAATATTTTCCATCAAATGGCTGGCCGAATTCTCCTTTTACTCCTGTTTGGCAAGGGAATCTTTATCAATCCCAGTGGCTTGCATCGACCTCTCAAAATCCAAATTGGTCTGCAAATTGGCAGCAACCTCTGGGGATATATAATGTACCTATGGGGACAAGACCTTAGGTTTAACCCGCATTGTCAGCTCCTTATACATTACAACAGAATTCTCAACCTCTTCTGCAGTCACAATTACCAGCTCAGTCGAACTCGAACCCTAATAACAGACTAGTCAGTTGGTACAAATTATTGGAAACCCAGAGTATGAGATTGAGAAGAAAGAAGGTAATCAGCTTAGATTGAGGTCAAGACGTGTCATCACCCCTGAGGAAAATTGGGACCAGCCTTCAATTGAAAATGTAATCCACCTGTACTGATTCCATCACCTGTACATATTCCATGGCCTATAAGTAATACTTAACCAAAGTAATGGGAAGAAACAGATCAACATGATGATCCTGAAAAACTTATAGTCACTTCTCCTCTATCCCCCAAAAGACTAACGATATCTAAACCAATCGTCTATCCTGATTTCGATCTTGTAGGGGAACCAAAAGATTCGTGTATTAAGATACCTCCCCTCTAGGAAATTCAAGACATTCCCATCTATGCCAAAACAATCAAAGAATTGTGTGTAAGGAAGCTTGTGAGGAAGGTAAAAACCTCACCCATTATCCATGTTGTAGGAACCTTCTTCGATTTACTCTTGCGAGAGGAAACTCCAATAAAGTATGAAGATCCTGGAAACCCCATAGTAACAATTCAGATATATGGTCACTCTTTTCCAAATACACTAGCTGACCTAGGAGCTGTCATTAAATATTAACAACAAAAACTTGTCAAGCACTTGGTATTATAGACCTGGAACTGACCACCACTTCATTAGAACTTGCTGACCAATCGGTGGTAAGACAAAAAGGGAATTTACAAGACATCACAGTTTCTATTTACTCATGGGAATATCCAGTACATTTCTTGGTTATAAACCCAAGGAGTAGGTTGGATGGACATCCTTTGATTCTAGGTCAACCATGGCTGGCAACAACTTATGCATATATTGGTTGCCAAGAAGGAAACATGACTATTACAAAGGGGGATGCTGTAAAAAATCTGGTGTTATATCCTCCTGCCAAGTAAAGTTTTCCTATTGTAAAAATATGTAAGCAGCCACCAACATACTTAGAAGAAAGAATCTATTCATGACTCACAGTAGTGGAGGCATTCGAATTTAAAGATTAAACTGAAGACAATGTTATCAATAATTTTATAAATCATCCAGCTAATGTGAGTAATGTAAAGTGTCAGATGTTGAAAGAAATCCTTGATAACAAAGCCACGGAAGATCCCCTAAAGGATATAGATGACCAGCATATTTAGACAACTGTTGTTCATAACAACAAGTCAGTTGAGATAGAGCAAGGAAAAGTTCGGAATATCAATCATAATCTGGATAACAAACAACAACAAAATCTTATCCAAGTATTACAGAAAAATAAGGGGGCTTTTGCCTGGGATTATCCTGATATGAAAGGGATAGACCTAGAACTATGTAAACACCACATTTATATAGAGAAGGATGCTCGACCCATCCGACAACCTCAACGGAGGTTGAATGCACACCTCAAGGATATCATGAAAGAGGAATTGTAGAAGTTGTTGGATGTAGATTTTATTTATCCTATTTCAAAGAGTAAATGGGTCTCTCCATTGGTGTTCATCCCTAAGAAAAATGGGAAGTGGCACGTTTGTGTAGACTATCAGGAGCTGAACAAGGCAACACAGAAGGATCACTTCCCCCTCCCATTCATTGATCAGGTCCTCGATACTTTGGCAAGGAAGAAATTCTTCTCCTTTTTAGAGGAATTTATCATTACAATTAAATTCAGATTGCCCCCGAAGACCAGGATAAAAACAACCTTCACCTATCCCTTGGGCACATTCGCATGCAGGGTATTGCCATTTGGCTTGTGTAATGCCCCAGCCACATTCCAGAGAGCTATACTCAACGTCCTTTCCGATATAATAAATGACGGATTGGAAGTATATATGGATGACTTTACTCCATATGGGGATGATTTTGATCAAGCATTGCAAATGCTAGAAAAGGTCTTAGAATGATGCATGCTACCAGGTTATGTTTAAGAAATGTCAAGTTTCACATGATGATGACCGAGGGAATGATCTTGGGACATTACATCTCTACAGTAGGGATACAGGTAGATCTAGTAAAAATATAGATAATTCCTCTACTGCCTACCCCCTGCACTCAAACAAAGGTACGTTCCTGGGATATGCAGGTTATTATCGTAGGTTTATCAATATTTTTTCATAGATTGTGGCACCCTTATATGCTCTAACTGGAAATGTTGATTTCAGTTGGTTTGACAAGTGCGACACAACTTTTGTGGGTTTAAAGAAACTAATCTAAAAAACACCGGTATTACATGGACCAAATTGGGAGTTGCCTTTCCACATCTCCACGGACGCATCAGATGTAGCTATAGGTGCTATCGTTGGCCAGGAGGAGGACAAGATACCTTATGCTATATATTATATTAGAAAAAATCTCACTTCTACAGAACTTAATTTTATAGTGACATAAAAAGAATTCTTAGCTGTTATTTATGCAATAAACAAATTTGGACATTATATAATCGGCTACCAAGTCTTCTTGTACACTAATCACTCTGTCATTTGGTATCTAGCTAATAAACCAATCACAAATGGTTGAGTAGCATGTCGGCTATTGCTTTTGCAGGAGTTCAACATTACCATTAAAGATCGTCTAGGGAAGGAAAACCCAGTTGTTGATTTTCTATCTCGAATCCCGAAGGTGCATGATCGACTAGTGGTAGATGACCAATTTCCAAATGAACACTTGTTTGTCGTGGCAATTAAGATCCTGTGGTATGCAGATGTGGAAAATTATCTGGCAGTAGGGAAGCTACATAAACATTTAACGACAAGAGAAAGGAAACCGATTATTCAGTGCAATGCCCGGTTCTCTTGGATAGTTGGATATCCTTTTCATATAGAGGTCGACGACATGTGTATATGTAGATGTATTTGTGAGGATGAGATCAATGACATTCTGAAGGCTTTCCATGACGAACCCTACAGGGGACATTTCGTAGATAGAAGGACAAGAGATAAGGTATTACAAATGGGCTATTATTGGCCCACTATTTTTCAGGATGCTAAAAAATTATGCCCAGGGCTGTGATACTTGCCAAAGGATGGGTCGGATTGGCCAATTTGATGAAATGTCTCTATAACCCCAATTAGTCATAGAACCCTTCAAGCATTGGGCATTGGATTTTGTAGGTCCATTCCATCCACTATCCAATCAAAAGGCCTACATACTGGTAGCCATGGATTATGTGAAACAATGGGCAGAAACAATAGATTTACCAAGAGCCACATAAGAAGCAGTGATTAACTTCCTTTTTGGGCTATTTGTGCAGTATCAATTACAACGAGAAGTGATAATATATGGGGGAAATCAATTCATAGGGCACAAGATTACTGCCACTCTTAGAAACCATCATATTATGCACAGGATCACTTCTTTGTATCACCCATAGGTGAACAGGCAGGTCGAAAGCACTAATAAGGTTATATAAGTGATTCTAACCAAGATAGTCTCAACACAATGATGAGGTTGGGCTGCTAAACTAGCCGAGGCCTTTTGGGCCTATCATATGACTTGGAGGAATACTACTGGATACTCCCCATACCAGCTTGTGTTCGGTAAAGAACCAATTTTTCCAATCGAACCAAAATAAAGACTCTAAGACTGGCCCAGGAAGTGGGGCTGGATCTAACAGAAGCCCAAACCAATCGTCTTCAGCAGATTAAAGAACTATATGAGGATCAATTTCTTTCTTTACAACAAACTGCAATAATCCAACAACAAAGGACAAAATGGCATGACAACCTTATCAAGAAGAAAATGTTTCAAAAAGGAGATTGGACATTTCTATATGATTCTAGATTCCAAGACTTTTCGAGCAAGTTGCAAATAAGATGGGTCGGCCCTTATGAGATTCAAGAAGTGCATAATAATGCTACTCTTACCTTGACTACTGTTAGTGCCTTCATCTACCTCAGGCTGAAGGAAGGTAGGTCTAGGGTAACACCATACCACGCTTAACCTGGAAGCTAGCCCTACTAGGTCAGGAGAGAGCTCTCTCTTGTCAGTCTCAATTAGAATATTGGAAATTAGGGTTTGAGATGACTGAAATGAATGTTGATTTTAGGCTAGGTATAGTAAATTAGGTTTTCTGGTTTGATTTTAGGTTTTGGTTGCTGGATCAATTGGAGAAGGCAGACTGGGTCTGGAAAATCAACTCACGGATATATTCATGTTCTGTGGGGCGAGGTAGACAAGCGTTTATGTACTAGAAATGGATTAAAATGGTAGTTTAGATAGCTGGGGGCTTGAGGAGGGCATAAAGAAACTATGAATCCTCTTCAAACAGTTGAAAACATTGAAAACCAAATGCATTCTTAAGATAAAGTACTGTAACTTAGTGTATTTTGTCTATCCACCTTGATTCATTTAGTTTATAAGAGAGAGAGAGAGATGTGGATACATATAAAACATAAAAAAAATCATTACAAAGAAAAAACAATACAGAAACTCACTATCACAAGAATCCCACAAAAAGAACTGTGAAACCTAGTTTTTTCCTTGCTAAATTGTTGATACAAAATGTTTAATGAGTCCAACACTTCTGCCAAAGTCCAACCTTTACAAATGACTAAGAAATTACATAATATAGACAAGGAAACCACTCATGCTAGCTATCAGGGTCGAATCCATGAGAAAGGTGGTGGTTTCAATGATATCTGAGCTAGGAACACAAAAGTAGGCAATGGAACAGCTTGCCTCTAAAACTTAGGAAACCAATTCATTATAGCTCAAAACCACTTGGAACTTGATGTATCTACCTTGTGAGGTGATTTTCATCAATACTTACATGAAATACATCATTTACCATGCTTAAATTTACCAAAAAAATAAGAAAAGTCAAACACTCAAGAAACTAGGCAAAATTTTGAGTTTTAGGCAAAACTGACAAAATTTTCCTTGATGCAGAGCGTCCTGAGCCTGATGCGTAGTGCCACTTCAAGACTACGTTTGGAGGCCTTGCGCTTCATGAAATCAGTGCCAAGATAGCTTGCTGGAAATCTCTACCTGTCTAGTTTTTGGAACACTTTTAATTTCCTGATTTGGAGTTGATTTAACCCTCCAAAAATCACTTCTCCCAAGACTACTTCCTATGGGTCCAAAAAGTGGTAGAGAGGGCATTTGTTTGGGTGTTGTTTTCCCTTTAGGCGACCCAGATCTTGTCGAAAATTGATGAAACTTTCTGGGTTTGGTTTTTTTTCATGTTGAATCCAAAACTACAAGCGAGTTGGCAAAAGAGTGGTCAAATTCAATCCACAGCGCCACCGCATCAGCTGAAATTTCCTATGTTTTCATTTTCAAAAATGCAAAAAGACAAAAATTTTACAAAATTTCCTCAAAGTTGGCAAGATGCAACATCATTAAGTGCTTTTCTGAGCTAATGAAGCTTCAGCCAATATTTTGAGTTTATCATGTTCTTTCTTGGCCCTTAAGGCTTTGTTTAACTTAGCTTTTAGCCTCTTTACCCTTGTTTTGCAAATCTTGTTTCGAGTTAAGTAATGATAGGCCATATGGAACAACATTTTCTTCTCTTTGTTGGCTTTCTCAAGCAACTTCTCAAGGTGAATGTTCACTCTTTCTAACCATGACTCTCGGTCATCCTCAATTTCTTGCTCAAGGGAGGTCATCTCTATCTTTGTTTTCCTTTCCTCTTGCCTCTTTTCCCTAATCATCTGCAGCTCCATAATAACTTGCTTATCTGTCAACTGTTTATTTTCCTGCTCAAGAAAGTTCATGATCCATTTGGCCCTCTCAAGGTTAAGTGATAAGGCTTGAATTTCAGCCTCCTTCTATTTGATAATCATGTCCTTGAGTCTTGAGCTTTGAGAGCCCAAATCAGTGACATCCTCCTCAATCAAAATAAACTCTCTGTCTTTCCCTTCAGGAGGGATTTTCTCATGCATTTTTTGCTTTCCTTTATCTTTGCCCTTTGACTACTAGCCAACTTGTATAGCTAGAGCAGAAGGCAAAGACACTTTCACCCCTGGTGAAGATAGCATTTTCCTGTGGTTTGGTGAAGAAAGTGAGACCCCTTCCACCCCTTGTGGAGATAGTACTCACTTGGTAGCTACAAAGAGCATCCTAGTGACTCTATCATAACTGATAAACATAGGAACAAGAACCTCCTCTATTTTATTTTCAGGCTCCTCTTGTTGCCCGGAAGGTTCACCTTCCTCTTGTGGACGTGAAAATATTTGAGGCCCTTTGAAGCACTCATGGGCAATGAAAGATTCCCACGTCACTCCAAACGGAGTGCGTTGATGCAAAACAACAATTTTGATGAGAGAAAAATGATAAATGCTATTAATCTACTGTGGATATGGTTTTCTTTTTGTAGTCACTGTCATCCTCTCTGTGTTTTTCATATGAAATAAGGGATGCTCATCATTTTGACCCTGGAAAAGTGCATGACCAACCTGATGTGGTAGGCATAAAGTCTGGAGAACCTACCCTCACATGTAAAGTATTTGATGATAAGTTTCATGAGTGGAACATACTGGTCCTCCAAGAATTTAAAAGGAAACACTCTGCTGAGTTTTCCATGGCACTTGTCCTTGATATAAGGCTCATAATGTTGTTTACTAATATTTTGCCTTTTGTTCCACTTGTCCCCTACATCTGGAATTCTTGTGGCCTCTACAATGATAGTTGGTGAAACAGTGAAGTTTATCCCAGCAAGATGTACCATATTGTTATCCATGTTTATCACAAACTGCCTTGCTAACTCATGGTGATATTTGACCCTCTCAACAATTTCACAAAACTCAAAAGAGGATTGATATGTGAAACATGTGGTGGCTAGTGGGCAAGCAAGGAGTTCACTCATGCTGACAGGTTCTTCCCTGATTATTTTCCCACCTTTGTGAGGCTTCCTGGACTACACATTTCTTTCCCTTAAGCTATCACTAAGTGTGCCTTCTTCAAAATCTGATTCACTGCTTCTTTCCATGCTTGTCTTATGATATGGTGAACAATGATAATGGGTGAGGACAAAGAAAATGAGTATGAAGAGATTTTGTAAATGGAATAATAGTAATGAAGTGGGGTAGGGGAATGAAGGGAAGGATTGGGGAACTAGGGTTTTGATGTGTGAGGGACTTAGGGTTTGATAAAGGGGATCAGTTTCTTAGGGAAATAGGGAAAGCAAAAATAAAACCAAGAGGTAGTTTTAATGCAATGGAGTTGGGAAAAAGGGACAAAGGATGTTGGTTTTACAATGATGGGTGTTTTTTTCAATGAGTATGGAGGAAAGCTAGGGTTTTGATTTTAGGAAGCAAAACTCATGAACAAAACATGAAAAATACTTATTTTAGCTTAGGATATATGAACACTTACTTGTAGGAAGTGAATGTGGCATTTGGGAGAATTTGAGATGAATTTGAGTGAGTTTGAAACCTCCCTGGCTAATGAGCAGTGCACTGAGCCCAATGCACAATGCCTGCCGAATGTGCAAGTAGTGTAATTTTACACAGGGAAAATTTGTCTCACACACAACGTCCCTCTGATGCACAACGTCGACCCTCTAATGCGCAGCGCCAGGCAAACTTGCTGCAAATTTCAGGTTTTCTTTCTCTTTTGCTTAATCTTCCCTCAAAATGTGATTTTGGCTCTCCACTTATCTATTTGCACAATGGAATGACTTGCTAGCATGAATTTGCTTTATATACGATACATTTTAATTTTTATTCGTTGCAAACCCACTTTTCTGAAGTCTTAGTCACTTTTTCAAAAAACTTTGTTTTTTAGTTTGAAGTTTGACTCTTTTTCTTGGCAATTTGATGGACTAATGTCTTGATGCTTTTGGTTTTGCAATGGCAGGAGTTGGCGAGGTGACAAGGAATAAATGTTGAGTGCTTATTACATATAGAAATAATTAAATTACATGAAATTTTTACAAATATGGAAAAACTCTATTTTCACCTCAAAACAGAGTTTTGAGGTGAGAAGGATTTATTGAGCATATTAGAAGTAAAATTATGATTTTATGAACCTTTTTATACTCCTCATGTGCTTGTTGACCTCTTTATTAGAGCATGAGTGACAAACCCTAAGACCTAATGGAACTAAACCCTAAAACTGGTTTTTATAAATGAAATGAAACAGGATAACTGTGAATGACTAAAAAAAATGTGTAAACAGGTTCGCAGGTGAATGTCATGAGGGAAATTGACATGAAACCACTACCATTAGTTGATCTATGAACTAATGGAATGCAGCTAATCAAATGAGACCCCTAATATGCATGCAAAAGAGCAATTTGATCACTGATGGAAGTTTGAAGACACTGACACTAACAACTACCATAGATAAATTTGGCCACTCTTTTAAGCTAAACGAGCATTGAGTGCACCTCTATCATCAACCACTTACCAAGGAGTCTTTCTACGAGTAGGTACGTGAGGATCCCTCCATGCAAATTCTAGCTGCAGGGAATGATAACTCAACAACTTTTCCTTTAAAAAAATTGAAATTGCTTGAGAAATTGTAAATAATGTACATATTTTTGTAGGCATTACCATGTAAATATGATTTTTTTAGGAATTTTTATTTTCCTCTTTTTGTTTTTTGTTGTTCAAACAATTGAATGTTTGTTGTTCAATTGATTAAACAACACATTTTTTTGTTTTTGTTTTTGTTGTTCAAATAATTGAGCGTTTCTCGTTCAATTGATTGAACAACACATTTTCTTTCTTATTTTTGTTGTTCAAACAATCGAACATCTATCGTTCAATTGATTGAACAACACATTTTGTTTTTGTTTTTGCTGACTCAAATAATTGAACGTTTGTCATTCGATTGATTGAATAGCACATTTTCTTTTTGTTTTTGTTTATTCAAACAATTAAACGTTTTTCATTCAATTGATTGAACAACACTTTTGTTTTTGTTTTTGTTTTTCAAAAAATTGAACATCTGCCATTCAATTGATTGAACAACACATTTTCTTTTTTGTTTTGTTGTTCAAACAATTGAACGTTTGGCATTCAATTGATTGAACAACACATTTTCTTATTTTTTTTTGTTGTTCAAACAATTGAACGTCTGCCATTCAATTGATTGAACAACACATTTTCCTCTTTTTGTTTTTCGTTGTTCAAACAATTGAGCGTTGCCATTCAATTGATTTAACATCAAATTTTTCTTCTTTTTGTTTTTCGTTGTTCAAACAATTGAACGTTGTCATTCAATTGATTAAACACCACATTTTTTTCCTCTTTTTTTCATTGTTCAAGCAATTGAACGTTGTCGTTCAATTGATTGAACAACACATTTTGTTCTTTTTGTATCTCACTGTTCAAACAATTGAACCTTTATTGTTCAATTGATTGAACAACACATTTTCCCTTTTTGTATTTCATTGTTCAAACAATTGAACGATTGTCGTTCAATTGATTGAACACCACATTTTCCTTTCTTGTTATTTGTTGTTCAAACTATTGAATGAATGTCGTTTAATTGATTGAACAACAAATTTTCCTCTTTTTGTTTTCGCTGCCCAAACAATTGAACGATTCATTGAACACCATATTTTCCTATTTATTTTTCTCCATTCAAACAATTGAATGTCTATCATTCAATTGATTGAAAAACACAATTTGCTTTTATTTTTTTTCACTGTTCAAACAATTGAACGACTTCCATTCAATTGTTTGAACAACACATTTCATTTTTATTTCGATTTTGATGTTCGAACAATTGAACGACTTCCATTCAATTGATTGAACAACACTTTTCATTTTCTGTTTTTGATTTTTCCATTCATTGATTGAACAACACCTTTTAAAAAGCTAAATTGTGATTTTTTCTCATTTTTTTCTTTCTTGATCATTACGCCATTTTCTCTTGTTCTTTTGTTGTAAATAAGTACCATTTCAATCGATTTGTTCTTCTTCTAAGAAAAAATTGTAATAATAATATCATTATGACTTCTACAAGGATTTTGATGGTTATTTTTATTCATAAGCTAATACGGTGTATCTTTAGAATCACTGCCTAAACTTCTTTTCTTTTGGACACATCCTGAAATGATTCATTATCCTTAATCCATGTTGGCTTATGTTTATACTCCGAAATGGATAAAAATCATTGATATAATGATAAGGGGATAAGAGTATAACACTTTAATTGGCATATTTTTACTTCTTACACTATCCCTAACTCTTAAGGAGAAAATGAGCCTCTCTTTTTCTACAATGAGAATTCCAAAAGAAAAATAAAATATTAAAATTCTTAAAACATTGTCTAAAGAGAATAGGGAGTCTCATCACGAGGCAACCTACCATGATCATAAGGATGTAATAGGGGACATTCCAATTGGCTATCAAACCAAGGCAATGACCTTCTTGATAATTAATGTCAGAAGAATAGGGGGTCTCATCACGAGCCAACCTGATAACTTTGTTACACTCTGGTGAGTGGCACTATGGTTGTCTGGTCACCATGCCAGCATATTGGTCTTTTTATGACAAAGAAAAGAAGAATTAACTGTAAAAATGACTCTCACTCATTTGGGGGGTTAAAAAGCAACTCTGCCGAGGCTATGAATGCCTGCTGGTAGTAGTGGCTCTGCTTGTGGTATTGGAGTATCATCTTATATTGCCATATGTCATCTAGCTCTTATCATCTATGGATTTATTTCTAACTAGAACTTCCATTTGAGTATCATTTTTACAAGTCAAATAGCATGGTGACTTTAATATATATTCATTATATTCCATACGTCCAATCTGTTAGGTTCCTATACCAATAGGTTTTTTCATGATTGATTGGAGAAGTGCCAAATATGTTCATCCTTTCCATGCTGCAAAGGTTCCATATTTTGTAAATAGATGAATAAAATTAAAAAATGAAAAGAGGGTATGCCCTAAAAGAAAAATCAAAGGGCAAGAAAAATAAGATGGTCAAAGGAAAAAATGAAAGAAATGAACCCCAAACCAAACGACCAGGAAAGTGTGCTAGTTCAAATGCCACTACTGTTCCATTTTTGAAAACTTTCACTATGTAAAGTTGCTTGACTCTTATCATGGTTCATGAATGGCCAAATAGCTTAATCTTGGCCAAGTTCATATTTGAATTTATTGTCTTAGAATAGAGAATAAAGGTTTGTCCAAACAGTTCAAGCTTGGCAAATGAGTAGGTAGGTAGAGAAGCAAAGGAGCCCACCTATTTAATTTGGGCCCTTGGAAGAGATAAGGGTAGATTTAGATAGGAGGGAAGCTAAAAGAAAAGAAGAGAATCAGGGTTTGCTAGTTCAAATGCACCCAATGAAAATGAAGAAAAAATGTTAGGAGTAACAGGATGGGTAAGTAGTTTTGATGTTGCAGAAGTCGTTGCAAGGGTGATCTTCTTTCTCTAATATAATTCATCTTTTATGAATATCATGAATGCCATGGCAAGGTGTGCTGACAAATCAGATGTTGCATGTCTAACTTCCCCTCATTGCCCTCACAACAATCACTTACTAACATCCCCCTAGGATATTGAGATCCGCTCAAAGTCCCTAGACCACTCCATCTCAGGTGAAAGTTTCAGCAAAATAATGTTTCTCCATGAGCCAAGAAGCCACATTTCTCGTGTAAAATCTTTCTCCTTGTGACCCTCCCTATAGCCTAAGTTTTCACTTTTCAAACATAGTGCTTTGCTTAAACATCATACCTTTCATATTACCATTCTAACCTTATTATATAGTTCTTATATAAATTTTCCATGCCCTTATTGTATAAAATACACAAAAAATCCCTAAAAAATCTAAATATCCCGACCCCTGGCAAGTATAGGCATATATCGAAGTTTTTTGGGAATTATTGGTTCAGTTGGAACCTTATAGTAACCCCTCCGCATAAACAAACCCTGGAATTTGTTTAACACTTGGTTAAATAAATAACCGCGCCCACAAAAGCCAATGAACAAAGGTTATAACCCAAAAACATTGCAAAACATAGAATATTATATGGGTCTCCTGCGCCATATATCTCCGCCGACTCCACATCCCGCCAACAGTTCGATCATCGCGCTCAAATCTGACTGTTCTCGGCGATATCAGAACCCCTCCAATCACCGAACAATAGTGTCTGGCGGATGGGCAGTATTTCCGCTGTACAAAAGACAGGTGGCAGCTTACCGGCATGATCGGAGCCCCCCTTTCCAATACCACCCTAGCCCAAAGGCAGTGCGGGAAATACCGCTTATCGCCTTGCTGCCTCCCTGCTGGCGTCACCCTTGCGTCATTAGCTGATGTCGCACCCACATCAGCGCCATGTCATTTGCTTACATCACCACCTCACCTCTGTGTCACCCACCATGTCATCTTCCGTACCCCACTACATGACAAAAATTACGTCATGCTGACGTTATCCGACAGAAACGCGCCAAAGCCCACCAAAGTGAATTTTTTTGTTAAAAAGAGGTAAAAGCATCATTTTCACCCATTTTTGTGTGCCTCCTCTGTGCAACCTGTGCATGTCGATTTACGTCCAAGAATGATCATTCGACCACACAGTCCGCCACCCAGCAAATTTACCCCATAGCTTGGCCCCTCATGTTGGTTCGCCACCTTCAAATCGCACATTTCACCGTTAAAACAGGTATTTACATAAATTTTTCTCCTTAACCTTATTTTTTTTAGTTTCTCTGCAAAAATAACCCGAAGAACCCAAATTTGAACAAAAATCTGCTATACTTCCTCCAAACATCTCATCTAGACCACTGATTGTTGCAGATTTTACCAAGAAAGTCCTGCAAGTTTCGTCTCCCTCTGCAAATTTCTCCTACTAAGCTAAACTCGAGTTCACTTTAAATTTGCATTTGCTAAATGAAAAAGCCCTGAACTGTTTTTGTCCATTTGTTACTGGAAAAACTCTACAAAGTTTCATTTCCCATTGCAAAGTTTACCCAGCAAGTTAAATACAACTCATTTTAGTCTGTAAATATCTGAGAAAGGCCCCATAGCTATTGTTATATTTTTCTACTATTACACAGACCCAAAATTCCAATTTCAAATTCACAAAACTGAGCCATAGAAGCTCCAGTAGCCCTCAATATAGCCCCTCTTAATGCTCCACATTAGGAATTGGAGTGGCTGCCCTTAGCTGATAGGGATTTTTAAATCCAGGACTTAGTTGGTGACAGAAACCATCTCCAAGCATTCTGTGAACTCAAGAACAGTTACCTAAGCAAAAGTGGTTTCTATGGGATATGGGAATCAAATCTACGGATGTAATATCTCCCCTCTGTCAGTGTTTTCGCTGAGATAATTCACCTCTACTGTGAAAACTATGAACCAACCCAAAGGGTAGTAAAAACTCCATCTGGAACTACCCTCTTTCATATAACTTATGACTCCATAAATCAAATGCTAAACTTCAAACCAAATCAGCTTATGTTTCCTCTTACTATGAAATTCTTGCTTGATGAAGGTCCCAAACTCCCCAACTCAGAGATAGCTCGAATTGCCTAAGTATTTATGAAACCAAATTGTCAGCCTACAGAGCACCTCCTTTTCACTATGAATGGTTCAATGTAGTGGGTAAATTACTTGTTGATATGTATCTTATATTATGGGGTTCAAGACAAGTGAATATGTTGATGAGACTGTGTTAGTTTTATTGTCCAATTCACTCCATGGCAGCCTCCTGCTGTCAAATACAACTATGCTAAATTCATTGCCAACAATATCCATGACAAACTCTTGAATCTAGATGGGGAGGGAGTCTTCAAGTACTCATCCTACATCTATCATCTGCTCCTCTATTATCAGCTAGACAGTTTCCAATTTTCCATCAGAAAATTGGACTCTAAAGGAGAAAATAGGCCTATGATTTTTTGGACCTCAGTCTTTCATGAAGTCCACAACTCTCCTTACTCTTATTGTGAATTTATTGACATGTTCATATATCCAGTCTCTTCTCTACTGATGAGAATTCCTCCTCCTAGATTATCTTATGATATGCAAAAAATTCTAAAGCTCTCCAAAAGCTACAAAATATATGACTGGTACTTATACCAGAATCACACTAAGATTAGGATATATGGCTATGAGTTGTGCCCCTACAAGCTGCCAAAATATGTGCCAATGAGACTGTTTGCCTTGGAATATTTCAGGCAATTTACCAATTCAGGTTTGACTCATTTTCACAGCACTAAGAAAAAGGCTCAGTTGAAATTGAGAGACCAATTAGGACCCTATGTCATGAACAAAAATGAAGGATGGCAATATGCTGACAAGATATTGGGTGAACAATTCAGATTAAAAAGAAGCTTTTGGTGGGTACCCTATGACCCAAATGGATTTATTGATGCAAGAAAAATAAAATATAGGCTGTTAGCCTATGAACATTGCAAGATCCCTGAAATTAAACAATTTTCCAACCGAGATGAGTGGATAGAAGGCACACTAATTGAACAGCTCACTGAGGAGGAGAAAATGGTCAAACTATGAAAAATATTGAAAAGATTCTTGACCTGGATTCTTTTGGGCAGGTGTCATTCAAAGTGCCACAACAAATTGAAGAAGGCACATCAACTGCTAGAAGTTCACAGCAACCGGCCCAAGAAAGCACTACACCAACTGCTATAATATCAAATGGTAAAGAGGTGATGGATACAGAGCAACAAACAATGGCAGATCATCTTGCCACATCAAAGGAACAGGGTCAAGGGCAAGCCCCTTCATTGCAGACAAAGGCACTAGAGGTACTAGCATTACGGACTCCTGTCAATGAGGAAAGAAGCAAGAAAAGGGAGAGAGAAGAGGACACACCTGCAAGTGGATGAACGGAGCAGCCAGAGGCCAAAAGGTAAAGAGTAGATCCTCTACCTCAAGAGGAAATTATTGAAGAAATCACAGAAATCCCAAGAGAGGAGAGGGCAACCAGCCAATAGACATCCACTAGCTCTCATAGGCAAGAAATGGAGAGGCAGCATGGTATGGAAGTTTGCTCCTCAAGGCTGCAAAGTAAGCAACAATGTGATATTAAAAGAACATTCATGGACATTAAGGCCCAGAATGAGCCATTGAGACTACAACTTTATGATCAATTTCTCAAAATGACACCCTCCAAATAGCAAATACTAATGGCAGCATATGACATTAAGGAGGAAAAAATGATCTTAAGTCAGTTTAGACCTAAATTTCAGCAACCACAGTCAGCAGCTGACTATATAAGAACAAATCTAGAGTTCCTTGCCAAATATATACACCCAATGGACTAGATTGAGCTACACAAACAAACTAGTGAAATGTTTTACTCTACATTGGCATATAAGGCAATGCTGGCCTACAAATTGCAAGACTCATTAAGCAATACATCTGCCCAGTTGGACTTGGAAAAGATATGTTCCTTACCTAAAGAAAACATAATAAAGACCTTAGAAGAGATAATTATTGAGCTGGGACATGATCCCAAGGATGCCAAGGGCATCAAAGCACTCATAAAGAAAAAGGAAGAAGATATTGCTGCACTTAGGAAGCAATTGAAGCTGCCTGTTACCATGCAGCCACAAACTACAGAACTTGTACAAGAAAAGGCAGAGGAAGACATGATGGATTTGCTGATGAAGATGAATCAAAGATTAACTGAAACGGAGCAATAATTGGAGAATCCCTCCCACTGTCCCAACATTAACAGCAGGTACATCAGCCACAAATGCTTCAGCGGCAGCAACAACAACAACCTCAGATACCAGGATGGGCATGGAAGAGACGATGAAGGCAATAAAGGAGTTAGAACTCCAAATGGCAGAACTAAAAGAGGCCAAAGAAAAACTGGCCAAGTTAGAGGTAAGCTATGATAAATCTAAAATAACTGTGGCAGAAAAAAAAGAGAGGTAAAGGCCTTGGAACATAAGGTAAAATCCTTAGAGAAAGATCTTTCTCTTCATAAACCTCTATCAGAAATCAAAACAATTTTGTGGACTAAGATTGGCTAGTCCATCACTGACCAATGGAGATCAATACAGACTATCTATGAGAAAATTGAATTGATAGAAATAGCCCAAGTAGAGATTCAAAAGGCCAGAGCATCATTGGGAAACATGCCCGAATAGGCCAATAGACTAATTTATTTTTTGAATACTCATACCAAAGAACAACTAGCAGCTCTAGATATCAGGGACAGAACAGGTACCATTTTGACAGTTAAAAAGGTGCTGACCATGAGGAATTTTATACAGAATCTGGAGAGAAAGTGTCAAGAAATGTAGATGGAAACAAATGCCTTTACATAAAAGTTTACAGTCTTGCAGCAAAAGGGTCTACCCAGTTTGGTAACCAGCAATCAGAGACTGTTGACACATGAAGAATATGCTCACAGGACGAATACATATGTTGCCAATCAGATCACAGCATCATCAAGCACCTCAAAAGACAAAGTACCTCCCTCCGGACAAAACTTATATGACAAGTTGGAAAATCTGTTCTATATTGAACATGAAATAACACATCTTTTTGAAGTCCAGCCCAATTTCTACAACTATATTGAAGCTGATGAAATATTGATAAAGCTACAAAGACATCAGTTGCCAACAGACCAATGGTAGCAGAGCATGTTAGAGGTTTTAATAAGGTAATTTTAGTTCTCCTTTTGATCATCTGCATTTAATCAATTTCAATGCACGTGCCACATATCATAAAAATGAAAACAATAGAGAAAGGGAGTCACAACAAAACGCATTAAAGAGGAAACAAGGCTGGGATTATAGCTCACTAAAGCAGGACCACGCATAGACGAAAGGGTCGGGACAACAATGTAGGAACGTAGAATAAAGGAACAACTACCAGCCGACTCACTCAGTTCAAAAAGTCAAATATATCTGACCAACTGAACAACCAACACACCAACATTTACTTATGCATTCATTTCTCTCATTTACTTCTCCTGTAAAGTAGATGGATGAAGTTCTTGCTTGATATTATCCCATTTCAGATATTTTGTAACTCCTTTTTGTATAAATACCTCCCCGTGTGATGTATTCAGGGTTGGTGATATCTCTTCTGGACTGCGCTATAACTCTGAGGATTTTTAATACAAAGGCTGTTGAAGTTCACTGTTGCTTCACCGTCTGAATGTGGATTTGATGCATAGGGTCCCTGCTACAGAATTATTGTGTCTTTCTATAGATCAATAAGTTATTCTAACCTGTGTTTTATATTCTCAGTGTTTGTAAATTTCATATGTGTTTCATAATCTTAGTAATGGAGAAAAAGAATAGCCCAGAATTTGTTTAAATACACTCTATGTTCAATCTCTATTATTACTTATGTTTTTTTTCAGAGTTAGCATAAACATGAATTCTTAGCTGCTCCTATTTCCACTAATTCTTTCACTTTGAATATTAATAGGGAATTTTTTACTGCTCCTTCATAATACTGATGCATTTTCCCTCTTCCAACATGATAAAGGATTCTTAACTGCCATTCACCCACTGGCTTTCATTCCATCTATTTCCAGATCATAAAAATGCTCCAAGATTGATTACCTTGCTCTGTAGTATCACCTTTAGTCAAAGAAATCATATTCAACTATTCACCCTCATAGACTCCATTAGCTCAATGGAATAAATTGTTCATACTTGCATCCTAGTTTTGTTCAAGATCACCATCCAACAAACTTAAAACAAAATTCTGTACATCATAACTAGCCTAAAATGCCTCAAAACAAAGCTAAATTATAAAGAGAGAGCCCTCTCTGGATGTATATTGGCTAGAATCTGTGTCTGAAAGATTGGTTTGTGGTTACCTCGACCGTATCCCCTCCTTAGAATCTTCCTAGGGGACAACTTGAGTGATAACACAATCATTAAATGACAGTTATTAAACACATACCACCGATTATGCTGATGTGATTAATTTCGCTCACGGTGAAGATATTTGACATAATGAATTAAAATTGCTATTTTTATTTGATTTGGCCAATTCACATCTAACAACGAATATTGCTTAAATGCTTTATTTATTTGTGTGATATGTTTTTAGATTGGTTTCCAGCATTTATTTCGCATTAGTATATTTGCCTTCTTTTCGCGTGATGAAAGGAAGTGGATGCCCTTTTCTCATCAGAGGAGGGATGGTCTTCATATGCACGACATGTATCACAGTTATGGATAACTGTGTGACAATCATTTGGATTACCTCCGGAGTACGAACTGCATGATGAGTATGAATGTGTAATAATTAGCAGGAAATTACAATTGGACGAAGAATGGAAACCATTATGGCGGGCATGCGAACTTACAATCCTGCATTAAGTATGGTTGACAGGATGAATGACTTAACCAAAAATGATAATAATTATCCAAAGAAAAGTTAAAAATGCTCAAATTCTAATGAAACACAAAAGAAATTTCCCTGAACCTATTGCAAATTTGAAATGGGTTTACTGCTTACTTCAAGTTTTTGAAAACAAATGAAAACCTGTAAATAAAACAGAACAAAAATAAAAAATAAACTAAAGAAAAGAAAAACTAATAATAGATGAAAATGAATTTGTAAATGCGTACCTGGAAGGAATCTGTCTGTAGATTTTGAATCTTCAAATTTTTCCGTCAATTTATCAAATTTTTAACTTTGTTCAAAATCATCTCATTATTTATTCTAAATGAGAGTGAGCAATCAACATAAATAAAATATGTTTATTCGTGTTGAGGAAATATAAAATTTATTAGAAATAAATATGAAAATAGTCTCCCCTTTTGAATTGAAACAACAATTTTTTACCTCTGCTTATCCGAATAACTTGAGAAGAATCTGTATTGTCATAGTGACTGTTCAATAATGCCTTCAGTAGATAAATATGATGTGTATTGCAACTAAAGATCAGAATGGGATAAAGCCACTAATTTTGGAAGAATATCAACACAGATTTAAATGTGTGCCAAGTGCATACTTAATTAAATTTTGCCAATACATTATTCGAAATAGGGAGAGATGCATTCATGGGTAGAGGTATTGCTACAAGAAATTTAAAAAGGAAAACAAGAGTTAAAATTTTCTGATAAGGAGAAAATGGTTTCACTGAACATGTATGAAAATCGCTGATTGCTTTGTTTTATTATTATTATTATTTTTTAATCTACAAAACTGTTGAAATAAAAATAAACAAATTAACAACATAAAACAAACTAAATTAATTATACTCCTATTTTAACTATATATATGAAAATGGCTAGGTATAGTCATATTTCCAATGTAACCATTCTCTCATCTTTATTCTTGCATATATGTACAGTTCAAATGTTAGTAATAAAAATACAAATCTGATTGAACTAAGAAGATTAAATATGAAATCAGAATGTACAGTTATTGTTAGTATTTTAATGAAAATCTCTTTCTCTTGAAATTTCCTTTCCAATTGAAAACCAATTGGATAATAGAAATCTGGATGGATTTCTATTAATAACTGGGAAATGTTCGAAAGAGGAGATAACAGGCCAGTTTGTGGATATGAACTTTTAAATTAAAAGGCCTGGAAAAAATCGTTTGTGTTATTTACAAATGTTAAGCTATTAACAATCTTCTTTGAGGGAAAAATTTCCAAATATTTTTCAAATGAACTAATGAAAAATGGCTGGAAATCTTTCAAATGAAATGGAAAATTATTAATTAAATTAGATTGCTGGTAGATTTCTTTAAATACATTCTCTCGTTGATATTGCCTTTGAGAACATAGAAGCTTTTGATAAAGCATTAGCATTGATTGAAATTGAAATTGAAATAGCTTTTGATGCTCATGATTATAATATGAAATTTTAATTTTCCAATAGGGCAATGCATCAACTGAATGTTTGATAGTAAAGTGATCAATATGCCAGCGAAAAGTGTGAAAAGTTTGAAAAATAAAATCTAAAAATAAATCTGATTTTATACAAAATAAGTGAGGAAAAAAAAATGAAATCAATATTTGTACAACTAATGTTACAGCACAATTGGGATCATTTTGAAACAATTTCTTTTTCACAAGGATTGGCCAGAATTATGGAATTTGAGTAATTTTGAATTCCAACTTGTGAATTAGAAAATGAATTACGATTACGAGTATGAATGAGAGCTTGATCATGATATGAATCATAAATTGGAATGTTTTCTTGAATAGTGAAATCATGAAGGTAATTTGCTACTCTAAAATGAGGATAGGTTGGAATAATTTCTAAATTGAAATGTTCCTCATTCTCAGATGTTATCTTAATTTTATCATAAGGATTCTCTTAAGAAAAATAGAAATCAACATTCTCAATGTCAGAGTAATTATCATAAATGACCTCACATGATTCTCTAGAATTCCCTTTGATCTCATCCAATATATCAAAACAAGAAGGAACAAGAATTTCATGCTCATTAATGGCAAACGAATGATCAATTATTATTTATTTATCTTGATAATTTTTTTTTGGTAATTCATTTAGATCATCCTCTTTATTTTCTGCAAAATCATTAATACCAAGAGGGGAAAAATTACCATCATCAAAAATATCAGGATAAAGGGAAAAATGTGAACCTGAAACAATGCAATTAAAAATGTCTCAATTTGAAAACTCTTGTGCATTATCCTCATTGTAATTTCAGATTGCATATTATTCCTTTGCATGCTCATGTTTTCTTGAAGAAGGCTGCTTTGCTGCTCTAAATTTGGCATTTGCTTATCACAAAAAAATTCAGAAATTTGCATAGCAGTTTGCATTTTATTATTTACTTTGTTTGTTGCTTGTACTTGCTGATTTATAATCTGATTTTCTGAATTTACCTCAAAGTAGCTTTCATATCTCAAGGCAGTTCTTTCTCCAAAATCGTTGTTTTTGTCTCCTTGCATTTGATTAGAAATATTTTCCAACCTTTGTGAAACCACTTCATCGCAATTTATTTGCACATCCAAATTGGGATTTTCATTTATATTGGGAGGGGATGCAACAAAGCTTGAATTAATTTCATATGGATTGGGAATGGGTGGAAGAGAACAAATATATTCAAACCAATCTAATGATTCTTCTTCTGTAGGTTTATCTTCAACTTTAAATCTTAAACAATTCAAGTGAAATTGAATATTAAAATCTCTCACAGACTCATTTTCAAATCTTCATAGATATTCAATTTCTTCACATACTTGTTCATAATCATAGCCATCAAATTTACAAATGAAAATTGTAACAAATTGATCCCAGCTATGAATTGAAGTAACTGGAAGAGTTCTACACCAGTTTCTGGCTTTTGTCGCAAATGTGAGAGTAAACATTTTGCATAAAATGCCTTCATCAATTCCTTGAAAATCATAATTTGAAACATATTGAATAAATAGAAAGACATGGTTAAAAGAAAAAGAATTTCTCTTACCATTAAACTTTTTCCTGAGACAAGAGTCTTACCACTTCGAGTGGAGTATTGGAAGATGCACGTCCATGGATACAACTCCAAATTGGAAGTTTAAGTGGAGCCTTCACAATAAATAAAATATTAAAATTGAAAAGACTCCAATAGACAAAAATCTCAAGCCCTCCTTCTAGTGCCAAAAGTGTTGATGCTTCGAAAATCACTGCAACAACACTAGGGGATAACCACCCAGTCCGGACATTAAAGCAGCTCCTTTTCCATTTGGTGTGGTGGCTCCGACTGGTTTAACTAGGTCCAGTTACCTTCCCCTATCGCTATTGGTTTATTATATATCTTTAAATACCAATAGAAGGGGATATCAGATCACTTCTTCTTGTTGATCAGGCAAGAGAATGACCCTTAAGCTAATTTGGGTTCAGCCAAGCCACAACTAAAGTTTTGCCTCTTTGAGAAGAGGACTTAAAATAATGTAGAAATTACTCTAAACGCAGGCTTATTCTATAATGCAAGCAAAAGAAGCTAATCTAAATCCTATCTTAATTATGTAGATATAGATCTAACCCAACTAAGAGCAAGATAATTAAAATATTGGGATTTAAACATGTCTTGCTTATGATGAACATCAAGTTAATGAAGTAGCTCAATTAACTTATATTATGGATATCAAAACAAATCCTATTGAGACCTTTTAAATAAAATAATAAACCAACAACATTCCAGGAAGTAGTTCACAGAAATGATATTGATTATCAAATCAATAAATCCAATAATTAAACAATAATATGCAGAAATAGTTCATAACATATTACTATTTAATAAATAAGTTTTATAAGATAGATTTCTGAGCAAGTAGTAACTTAGAAATTAGAATTTAATCCATAAGAACAGATATACATAATAACAACATTGAGACAAATTACCCATATTGACAAGAGTGCACAAACGTGAATAAAATGAGACATTCCTGTTACCATAAAAATGAAACTGATATTTGAAACAGCAGTATTAAAAATACCAATTTATTGTATCCATTTCTCTGACCTTGGTCTCCAACAATCCTTTACATTGCTTGAACTTCTGCCTTCAAAACTAGAGCCACAGTAGTGCAAACTCTGCCTCTCATACATAATTCAAGATACAAAGGAAAAATCCTCAATAATCCCCAGATCTGAGATTTCCTCTACTCCCTCCTACAACTCTAAATTCCTATTACAGTAGTGCTTTTAGAAGTTTAAAATTGCAGAGGAGAGCAACCCCTTATTACATTCTGCAATCTATTATTTATAATATTTGTGAAGGAATTCTTGAGAGGAAAGTTTGTTGAAGAGAAATCTGTCAAATCCAATTTTATTTGCTAAAAAATCCTGATCTTCAATTGCTGGAGAATTCTCATTGATTGAGATCCTTTCCTCCATATTTCTTCCACTGTTTTCCTGCAAAAATAAATAAAAAAAATTAAGATGCAATCAAAATATCATTTCTGGCAATTAAATCAAATCCAATCAAATTCTATTTAAATAATTAGTTGAAAATAATTGATGCATGAGATGGTTTGATTGGCCAAGGGTATTATTGACGAATGGATCTACATTGAGAAGAGGCTTGGACAAATGAAAATGCAGAAAATAAAACTCAGAAAATTGATTTTGATTTTAGAAATTCGTAGCTTAATCGTCTACCTAATTTTTGACCCAATAAATGACCATATCTGTTAGTGAAACATCTTCAGAAATATTCTCCTTCATTTTATCTTTCCAATGAGCCATCCTAGGCCTCATTTGCCCAAGTATAACTCAATCTATGAGCCTCCAAAGTTGATGGATCAAATCTTATGCAATTCTGGAATTTCTGTTGCTGGCCTAAAAATCAAAATTTTAATTAAAAATTAAATCCTAAATTAGAATTCTAAT